>PDHP01000005.1:425551-503093 GCA_003339455.1 Ophiocordyceps camponoti-leonardi (nom. inval.)
CGCGCGCCGCTCGGCGCCGCCGCCGGGAGAGATCTGGCGGGGGGGGGGGGGGGGGGGGGGGGGGGGGGGGGGGGGGGGGGGGGGGGGATTAAAACGATACAGCTGACGCACTGTTGTTATAACTGACAACTTTCGTCGCTATACCTAGCAGGTCATCGTATAACTGAGTAGCATTTCGTCAAAAATGGAATGAATCGAGAAGTGCTTCACAGACTTGAAACACCTGCATCGTAGTAGCCTCTAAAAACGCAGGGCCTGAATGGATGTATGTACGAATAACTTCTACATCGACATCATGGCTCTTCCAAGTTCCATCTGTTGTGCACTCCACCACGGGTGCACACGGCCCGGTGGCCTAGGGCTTTAGCCCAGTCATATGCCTAGTATTTCCCACACATATTTATAGGCTCTAGACTAGTCTATAGATATAGCTAGAGTATATATATACATATATATATATTCTATACTATTAATTTATATAGTATATTATATTAGGTTATAACCCCTCTATACTTCTAGCGTTAGAGGACCTCCTATAACCCGATTAAAATATATTTTAGTCCTTTTTATTAATTAATTAAGTAAGTCGGTAATTTACTCGTATTAAGAACGCGGCTAATCGTTATTTTCTACCCGGTAGGTACTTATTATTTTAAAAATAGTATAATCCCTACTTTTTAGTAAAATAATCCCTATAAATCTATAGTATAAACCTATATTATTAGGTAAGAACCTACTTTATTATAGATCTTAAGTAACCCTAGATTCCTTATCCTTATCGATAGGATATTAACCTTAAGGATAATAAAGAAGGAGACCCCCGGGATAAATACGTTTATTATTATACTAAAGTCGTATACTAATTTTCTAGCCTAGTATACTAGTATTAATATTTATATCGATAAATTAGGCTTAAAGAATTATATTATTAAGCCTAATAGCGGTAAGCCTACCTAGCCCTTAGAAGAGGCTTTTAACGAATAGTTATACGAAGAATAAATAGTTAAACGTTTTCTAATCTCGTATATCGATAGATTAATTATAAATAAAATATTCTAATACGCTTAGAATAAGAAAAACTCTACCTATAAAATATATAAAGTAATCAAGAGGGTAACCTAGAATCTCCTTAAGGCGCGGATTTCTACGTTAATTATAGAGTTCTTTACCCTTAAGGTATACGATTTTACTACGTTAAACGCTTTCCTTATACGCTTCGATACTCTTTAGGCTTAAATTATTACTATATTCCTAGAATTTATAAATAAGCTTTTTATACTTATACTAATTACGGTAATTAAGGAGTATTACCCTTTCCTTTACGGGTAATAGTCCGTTACTTTTAAAACGAATAAAGCCCCTACGAGGGAGAAAGCCCTTTACCTTTTATATAAAGAGGTAAATACTAAGCTATCGATAAACGATAGTAAATTAGTACTTATAACGGGTAGAGGGAATTAAGCTTTAGGTAAAAATAATAGTACTTATAGCGCTCCTACCTCTACTAAGACTCGCGGTAGTATTAAGTATCGCGGAAAAAATACTAGTAAGAAGTATATACTTAAATACGGATATAAGGTTCCGAAGGATTCTATTAGGTATTAACCGGATATCTACTAGAGAAAGTACCCGTATTTAATCCCTTACGATCTTCGCGATCGCGGCTAGGCTAAATAGTTCTTCGTAAACGCTACGAATAAGCTATAACCCGCTACCTTAGAGGCGTATAACGCGCTATATATCTAATTATAGCGTATATCTAGTTATACTATATATCTTATTATAGTAGCGTATATTTAATTATAACTTACCCCGCTTTACCCCTCTTCCTATATTATATACCTACTACTATATAAAAGGGCTATGATTAATCTATAGCTTTTTCCTCTTTTCTTTTCTTTTCTCTTTAGCTTTAAGTCTTCGTTTATAGTATTAAATATATTAAGTTACTAGCCGTATTACTACTTAAAGCTTAAATAATACTAATAAGCGTTTTAAAATACGTATTTATACTTCTTATATCCTCGTAGGGATAGAAAACCTTATAACTCGACTATAACTATAACCCTTAACTATTTAAATATCGGAAGCCGAAGGATTAATACCCTAATATTTAGTACGATTAGCTTCGAAGGAACTAAAAGCTAGTAAAACGACTAGTATAGCTTCCTCCTCGAAGTCCCCTAAGATAATAATACCTATATTAAAGGACTTTTAGTCGCTTATATATATAGTAGTTTAGTAGACTTAGGCTATAAAGACCTAGACCGAAAAGATATCTTAAATACGAATAGAAATATAAGACCTTTAGAAGAACCGATTATATACTCCCGAAATATAAATCCCTAATACTAACTTAATTAACGATAACTATTTACGTTATACTACCTCGACCGCTTTTACCGATCCTAATACCCTAGTAGTTATTATCTTTACCCCGATAGGTAAGGTAGCTTAGCCGGAGTTCGCCCTTATTATTCCCCTAGGGTAGGTTAGCTTATACTATAATAAGTAAGAGAGGACTAAGATTAAGACTATTAGCCTATTTAGGGGAAAAAAGACCGAATTTAATAGCTTTCTTAACGACCTCCGATCGAAAATAAGGATTAATTAACCTTCCTTCCGAATAGAGGATAATCGGATAGATTTTCTCTTTCGCTCTCTCGAAGGTAAAGCTAAGTAGGCCCTCGAGATAAGGTATAACTCTAATACCTGGCTTTTCTCTAGGCTAGCTAAAATAGTTTAATATCTTAAATTAGCCTTTAGTAATCCGAATAAGTTTTCGGAAGCTAAAGAATAATTAAATAAGCTTAAGTTCTTAGTTTATAGAAAATAGGATATATAACTCTTTATCGTAGAATTTAATCTTCTAATAGTATAGACTTAGATCCCTAGTAAGATAATAAAGTAGGAGTTATAGGAATACCTACCTACTAGACTTAACCTAAGCCTTTTCGAAAAAGCTAGGGACCCCTAGATCGATTATAAAGCTTTTTATATTAGCGTTAAAAATACTATTTATTATAGGAAAAAGGAGATAATAGAAATAACCTAGACTCCCCGCTTATATTATAATAATAAGCTAGTAGACGACCTAAAGAAGCCGGCTATCGCTAAGGGTAAAGGCTAAGCCTTAATACCCGATAAAAAGAAAGTTTATTAGGAAAATAGGACTTATTTTATCTACGGGAAAAAGGAGTATTAAGCTAAAGACTATCCTAATAAATAGTATATAGCTTAGGTCCCTTAACCCCTAACCCCTAGTATAACTATTACCGATTCTAATAACTCGTCGGATTCGGGAAAAGCCTAGGACTATTAGAAGTCTTTATAATAATCCCTAAAGTATTACGAATAGGGAAAGTAATAGAAGGTTTATTTACTATTAATAGCTAAATATAAGTTAATAGTATTACCCTTTATACTTCTATATTATATAATACTAGAATAGATTCTTATCTCCTTATTAGCCGCCGTTTTACCTAATAGGTAGTTAAACGCCTAAGTACTAAGCTAGTCTTAGTAAAGCTAGTACCTCTTATTAACTTCTAAGGATATAAGGCTAGTTATATTCGTAAATATTTAATCGTTACCCTTATTATTAATAGCTAGTTATTTCCCTAAGAAACCTTTTAAATTACTAATTATACGTAAGATATTTTTATCGGCTTATTCTAAATAGCGGAGAAAAACCTACTACTTAATTACGCTACCTATTAACTTATTTAGCCTAATAACCTACTAGCCTTTACTAAATATTTACCCTCGATACTTCTCTCTTAATAGGCTCTTAATTAATTAATTAACCCTAAGATCTAAGCTAATACTAAACGTTAAAACCGATTAATTAATAAGGATAAGAAATAGTACTAAATACTCCGATATTCTAAGGGGAATAATAAGATTATCTAGCTAATAGGACCTAAAAAGCCTAAGCTATCGCCTAATACTATTAATACTAAAGATTAAGCTATTTAGGAGTAGCTTATCTAATAGGTTTAGGAAGATTCTTATTACTAGCGCTAGGAGGAATTTACCCCTTTAATACCTACTAGACTTATCCCTCTTAAAGATAATAACGATAATATAGGTATACCTATAGCGAAGCTAAGCTTAGTTAGCCGTATATACTAAGGATAGAAGATTCCCTTTCTAAAAGGAGAAAACCCCGAGTATATTACCCTTATCTAAAGTATAATCCTATTATTAATCGCCTACCTTAAGGGTTTTTTTAGTAAAAAGGAGGTATATATATTAACTAATCCTTATCCTAGCTATAATATTACCCTTGAGCTAAAAAAGCCTTTAAACCCGGCTAATCCCCTATTCTACTATATACCTATTAAATACTTACCTCTAGAAAAAGAAATAATAAACTACCTTTTAAAAATCGGATTTATTACTACTAATACTAGCCCTTATACCGCTTTAGTACTCTTCGCGCTAAAACTATACTCGATAGCTAGGCGTTTTTATATCGACTATAGGTAGATAAATAATTATCTTAAGAGCTATATCTCCCCTACCCTTTTTTTAAAGGGTACTATTTTTAATTATTATTTTACTAAACGGTTCTCTAAGATTAATATTATCTAGGCCTTTTACCGACTCCGTTTAGACTTAGATTCCGAGTATTTAACTACTTTTTATACTTATTTTAGTATATATTATTAAAAGGTCCTACTATTTAGACTTAAAGTTAGACTAGCCTAATTTTAGAACTTTATTAATACCTAGCTATATAACCTCCTCGATTAATATACTAGCGTATATATAGATAATATATTAATCTATTTAGATAATAACGAAGTAAAGGAATACTAGGTAGAATATAAAGAGGTTATTTAACGCCTCTATTAAACTAACCTCTAAAGGGATATAAAAAAATTATAGTTTAATATTATAAAAGTTAATTATCTAGGAATTATACTCTATACTAGAGAAAGACTAAGTATTAACCCCTAGAAAGTATAAACTATTTAAGACTAGAAGTTCGAGGACTTATACGATTATAAGGCTATCCGTTCTTTTATTAGCCTATATAATTTTATCCGGATCTTCTATTACTATATAAGCTAAGTAGTAAAGCCTTTAAATAGACTCTTAAAAAAGGATATCGACTTTATCTTAGGGCCCGAGTAATATTAAGTATTCGAATAGATAAAAAAGCTTATAATAAAAGCGTTTATACTCGCCTTCTTCCGCCCTAAGTTATTTACTAGGTTAAAGACTAATACCTTTCGTAATACTATTATTAGTATCCTCTAGTAGTAATAGACTAATTCGACCTAAAAGCTAATAGGGTTCTTCTTAAAGACTATAATCCTAGCCGAATAAATATACCCGATTTAGGACCGAGAATTACTCGTTATTATATAGAGTCTTAAGTACTTTTATCTAGAGCTCCTCGGATAGAAATTTAATATTATTATAGATTATAAAGTATTAGTATACTTTACTACTAAAAGAATACTCTTTACCTAATAGGTCTACTAGTCTAATTTCCTTACTTAGTTCGATATCCGTTTCTTTTATCGCCTAGGACGACTTAATATAGCTATTAATACCCTATTTCGAAAAACGGCTAAGCTACCTACTATTAAGGCTAGGGAAAAGGAAGAACGTATACTCGCTATAATCCTATAAGAGAAGCTCGGTTTTAATCTACCTAAAACCCCTATTATTATTACGCTAGTCTATACTACCAAGATATAAGCCCCTATAGGATTAGACTTAGTCTTCCTTATTTAGGAAAAGAACGTTATATAAGGTCTTAGCTATTATAAGTCCTAGTTAATCGTACTAGAATAAACGATTAACTAAAAATAGTTCCTTTATACTACCCTAATCCGTAAAGCTTATAAACCCGCTATCTTCGCCTACGGTAGGTAGAATAAGACGATTAAGGTACTCTAGTAAGACTACTATTAGCCTAGAATAAAGTAAAATATCCGCTAATACGTTTATAATTACTATAAGTACTAGAGGAATAAAATCCCCTATAATAAAACGCCCGGCTTACTATACCCCTTGCCTATACTAACCGCCGTTTAGGAGTATATCGCCTACGATAAGAAGATAATATTAAAGGACTACTTAGGCTATAACTATATATAAACCTTCGTTTATAAACTTAGCTATTTAATCGCTATACTACCTAGAAAGAAGATAAATATAGTAAAGGTCCTTACCGGCTATTACTTTAGATAACTCTACCGTTTCTTCGGGTTACCGGTAGTCTAAATTACTAATAACGTAAGCCTATTCGTCTTAGGCTTCTTAGAGGAGATTAATCGACTAATAAGTACTAAGTACTAATATAGTAGTATACTATATCCGTAAACGTAAAGTAATATAGAAGTTACTAATTAGTATTTAGATTAAAAATTATACTTTTACGTTAATAAGTACTAAGACGACTAGAGTAACTTTTTATTAGCGCTCGACTTTATATATAACTCGTTATAGTACTCCTCTATTAATATAACGCCTTTAATAATAGCCCTTAGTAAGGATATACGTAACCCCTTAATACTACTATTAGAACCTACGTAGGCTATAATAACTATTATAATATAAGCGTAAAAGCTAGTAGCTAAAGTAAAAGAAGTATAATAATAAGCTTAATAGGTAGTAACTATAATATAAAGTTAATAAAAGAAGTAAGTAGATAAAAAACGCCGACTAGTTAACTTTACTATCGGTAATAGCGTTTTCCTATAGCGAAAAGGATTTAGTATAATAGCTCCTATAACTCGACTTAACGCTTAGTAGTTAGGCCTATTTAAAATTACGGAAGAGCGAGGCTATAGCTATATTTTAAATCTACCGGAGTTATATAAAATAATTAACCTCTTCTATACTAACCGCCTTAGGAAAGTAGTAAATAACCCCCTACTAGGCTAGATATAACCCGCCCTAGAGCCTAAAGAGATTAATAGCCTACTAGAATAGGAAGTATATTAAATCCTACGATCGCGAGTTACCGGATAAAATAAGCGACTAGAATATTAGGTTAACTAGAAAGGCTATAATCTTAATAAAACTTAGTACCCGGCTTAGAATTTTAAATACGTATTAATAGCTATTAAATTATACTACGACTTATACCCTATAGCGCTAGGACTGCCCGTTAATCTATAGTATTAAATCGAAGCTATAGCTATAGATTTAGACTACGATAACCGGGATAATAACGATAACGCCGTCTATATAAGCGCTAAAGTAAAAACGAGGAGATATACTTAACCTTAATACGTATATTAAGGCTATACAAGGGGGGTAGTATAACGCGCTATATATCTAATTATAGCGTATATCTAGTTATACTATATATCTTATTATAATAGCGTATATTTAATTATAACTTACCCCGCTTTACCCCTCTTCCTATATTATATGCCTACTACTATATAAAAGGGCTACGATTAATCTATAGCTTTTTCCTCTTTTCTTTTCTTTTCTCTTTAGCTTTAAGTCTTCGTTTATAGTACTAAATATATTAAGTTGCTAGCCGTATTAAGGCGGTAACTACGGTTAGCTAAATATACTAAATAATAGCTATTTAAGAAGGTATTATACCTAAGGATACTATCGTATATAACTCGGGAGCTAGGAATTATATTTTTAATAATACTAAATAGTTTATTAAGATAAGTAAAGCCCGTATATTTCTACTATTCCGCGTTATAAACGGTAGGACCCTTATTTATAAAGGTAAAGGGAAAGTTAAATTCTAGCTTAAAAACGGTTCTTTCGCTAAAGTATTAGACGTTTTCTACTACCCCGATATACTTATTAACCTATTAAGTAGTATAATCCTACGAAAGAAGAATATTATTATAAACCTTAATACTAACTAGCTTATTTTCTATAATACGAAGTAATAAATCTATCGACTTTCCGATAACGTAGGATATTTACGTATATAGGGTATTATTCCTATTAATAATAGCGCGCTTTAGTTAGCCGCTTTCCCCTATAAAATATATAAGAAAGGTAGGAAAGAAGATTTCCTAATTATATACGAAAGGCTTAGTTATACCTTATTTAAAAGGGTACTCGCTGCCTATAAGAAGGCGGGCTTTAAGCTTAATTAATATATAGTCGATAATTTTTACTATATAGCCTATACTTTAGCTAAAGCTAATACGCTTATTAGCTATAACTTACTCGCTTAGCCTACGAGGTTTCTTTCGATTATTTTTTAGGACTTAATTAAGTATTAGCCGGTCGGATTTAGTAGGGCCTACTATAGTCTATATAGAATCGATACCTATACGCGTTTTTAGTAAACGTTCGATATTCGTAAGAAAGGAAATACCCTTCCTCGCTTTTAAAGGTAGAAACGATAGGTAGAGAATACCTTAGGCGGCCTTAAGGTTATTATTATAGCCTTTAATAATATATAAGAATTTCGTAGTAATACTCTTCGTACGTAGGTAGAAAAGGAGGGCTTTACCCTTTAATATTCGGTATCCTATTATCCCTAATAGAATAACCTCCCTAAATATATAGGATAAACCCTTCTTATAATAGCCTATACGATTTATCTCTATACTAAGCTCCTTATAATACTATAACTATTCTTTATACGACTAGTAATATATATTATAAATCTATTACCTACGCGGAGTTAGAAATCTCCCCTCGAACGTGTTTTTAAAGAGCTTCGACTCCCCTATACTTTCGATATTTAATACCTTTATACGTAGGGCTATATAGTATATATTACGATCCCTAAAAAGAAGATTACTTATACTAATAAAATAGCTCCTCGAGCCTAGAAGGGTTATTTAGTCGGTATAAAAAGCCTTTATAAATATATTTTTCGTATTTAGCTACCCGATTAGAATAAGGTTATTTATACCCGTAATATCCGCTTCTATAATCGCGGTTAGCCGGATACTCCTTAAGCGATTAAATTCGAAGCTTACCTAGAGGAAATTACTATTTCTATACTTTTAGTACCTATTACTCGCTGTTAAAAGCATCCTATAGAGGGAGGTACTATAATAAAGGTCGAGAATAACGAAGAGTATTAGTTACGATAAGTATAATTCTCGACTCCGCTTAATAATAATAGGAGAAGGCCTCCTACGCCTAATCTAATACCTAATAAGCGTTTTCCTCGATAAAACGATTCGAATAAATATAAAGGGATAGGGAATAGTTCTCTAACCCTTATTATAATAATCTTACGAGATAATATATTCTAAGATAAAATTCCGATAGGTATTAACCTTTACTCTAATAATTCTAAGCTTAGGGCTAGATAGCCCTCCGCGGAAATTACCCCTACTCTTATCGTTAAGAAAACTAAGCGCTCTAGCGCCGAAGTCTAGGGTATAGCCCTAAATCTAATACGTCGATCTAAGAGGATCCGATTATAATTAGCCTTTACCGACTATTTATAGCCGGAATCCGGTTATAAAGAGGCGGATATCCTTAAGACTACTAATTTATTTAAATTCCTAATCTTAGGTATTCTTAGGGCCGAGGCTTTAATCGGGTATACTTTAAAGTCGTTTACTAAGGCTAAAAAGTATTCTAATTATAAGATACGATAGCTTTCTACGATAAGGAAAGAAATAGAGAAGCTAGATAATAAGGGCGCTTAGAACTTAGTTATTTAACTACGCGGTAAGCGCGTTCTATAAGGATAATAGGTATATATAGAAAAGCCTTAATAAGGCGCTCTACTATTAACGAAGGCCTATTAGGTCGTATAAGGAGATCGTAACCCTATTAAACGACCCCTAGAGTAAGTCTATACTATAGTAGTATATTAGTCCTTAGTCTGGGTATTTCTTACCCTTATTATTATAGCTAACCTTAAATAGGCCTAGTTCGATATTATAAATATATTTATTAATACTAAACTTAATAAGGAAGTATACGTTATTTAGCCTTATAGCTTAGAAAACGGGTCGAGAAGAGTCTATCGATTATAAAAAGCCCTTTATAGGTATCGTATCGCTCTATATTAATAGTTTAATAAAGCTTGTATAAACCTTTAGTCCTAAGGCTTTATATAAATAGATTCCGAACTATATTTCTTCCGCTATAAAGATAGTACCCTTTTGCTTTTTTATATTAATAATATCTTAATTACTATACCGACGTAGGCTATTATAGCTAATAAGGCCCGACTTCTCGATAATTTATATAAAATAAAGTACTTTAGTAAGCCTATACGTTTTCTAGGGCTCGAGTTCGATCGAGATCGCGTTTTAAAAACAATACGAGTCTATTAGACCGCGTTTATAACGAAGATACTTAAGCGATTTAATACCCTAGGGCTTAGCCCTATATAATCGACTTAGCCTACTAAGTATACGATCCTATATAATTAACGAGAATAAGAAAAGGTAATAGAAATAAACCTTTAGTAATAGCGGACTAGTAGTCTAAATTAGCTAGTAATAGGTATACGCCCTAATATTACTTTTATTATTCGGAAGCTTTATAAAAGGAACCTTTATCTAATATACGCTTATAGTATTATTCTACGATATTTTTTCTACTACCTTAATAGTATAATATCTTTTAGTATTACTCTTAGGGGTAATAATCTTCCTATAAACCTTCGTTTACGCGTTTATTCTAATATATCCTTTATTAACAATAAAGAAATACGCGTATTAATAATAGGATATATCGTATTCCTTACGGGAGGGCTAGTCGCTTAGCGCTCTAAGTAATAAACGTTTATAATAACCTCCTCTATAAAGGCGGAGTTTATCGTTCTTCTTCCGGCTAGCCTTATAGCTATATAGTATTACTAAATTCTCGAAGAAGCCGGATACCCGTAGCTAACGCCTATTATTATATATATAGACTCGTAAAACGCATATATAGCTATTCTAAATCCGCGTAATTAAGCGCGTATATAGTATATCGATATATAATATCGCTAGGTTATTAAACGCTATAAGAAGGGTTTCTTCTTACTCTATTAAGTTAATACGATAGAAATAATAGCCGATAGCCTTATAAAAGCCCTCCTTTAGGAGAAATACTCCCGTTTTATTTTATAATTATAAATAACTCCTATAAGGGAAGTCTAGTATTACCCTTAACTATAGAAACGTACTACGCTATACGGCGGGTATAGGTTTTAATACGGCTAGTAACTTAATGTATTTAGTACTATAAACGAAGACTTAAAGCTAAAGAGAAAAGAGAAGAAAAGAGGAAAAAGCTATAGATTAATCGTAGCCCTTTTATATAGTAGTAGGTACGTAATATAGGAAGAGGGGTAAAGCAGGGTAAGTTATAATTAAATATACGCTATTATAATAAGATATATAGTATAACTAGATATACGCCGTAATTAGATATATAGCGTATTATACTACCCCCCTTATACGGCCTTAATATACGTATTAAGGTTAAGTATATCTCCTTGTCTTTACTTTAGCGCTTATATAGACGGCGTTATCGTTATTATCCCGGTTATCATAGTCTAAATCTATAGCTATAGCTTCGATCTAATACTATAGATTAATAGGTAGTCCTAGCGTTATAGGGTATAGGTCGTAGTATAATTTAATAGTTATTAGTACGTATTTAAAATTCCGAGCTAGGTACTAAGTTTTATTAGGATTATAGCCTCTCTAGTTAACCTAATATTCTAGTCGTTTACTTTATCCGGTAACTCGCGATCGTAGGATTTAATATACTTCCTATTTTAGTAGGCTATTAATCTCTTTAGGCTCTAGGGCGGGTTATATTTAGCCTAGTAAGGGGTCGTTTACTACTTTCCTAAGGCGGTTAGTATAGAAGAGGTTAGTTATTTTATACGACTCTAGTAAATCTAAAACGTAACTATAGCCTTACTCTTCTATAATCTTAAATAAGCCTAATTACTAAGCGTCGAGTCGAGTCGTAGGAGTTATTATACTAAATCTTTTTCGCTATAGGAAGACGCTATCGCCGATAGTAAAGTTAACTAATCGGCGTTTTTTATCTATTTACTTCTTTTATTAACTTTACGTTATAGTTATTACCTACTAAGCTTATTATTATACTTCTTTTACTTTAGCTATTAGTTCTTACGCTTATATTATAGTAGTTATTATAGCCTACGTAGGTTCTAGTAATAGTATTAAGGGGTTACGTATATCTTTACTAAGGGCTATTATTAGAGGCGCTATATTAATAAAGGAGTATTATAACGAGTTATATATAAAGTCAAGCGCTAGTAAAAAGTCGTTCTAGTCGTCTTAGTACTTATTAATATAGAAGTATAACCTTTAATCTAAATACTAATTAATAACTTTTATACTACTTTACGTTTATAGATATAGTATACTATTATATTAGTACTTAGTACCTATTAGTCGATTAATCTCCTCTAAGAAGCCTAAGATAAATAGGCTTATATTATTAGTAATCTAGACTACTAGTAACCTAAAAAAGTAATAGAGTTATCTAAAGTAATAATTAATAAGGACCTTTACTATATTTATCTTCTTTCTAGGTAGTATAGCGATTAAACGGCTAAGTTTATAAACGAAGGTTTATACGTAGTTATAGCCTAAGCGGTCCTTTAGTATTATCTTCCTATCGTAGGCAACGTACTCCTAGATAGTAATCGGTATAGGCAAAGGGTATAGTAAGCCGGGCGTTTTATCGTAGGGGATCTTATTCCTTTAGTACTTATAGTAATTATAAACGTATTAGTAGATATTTTACTTTATTCTAGGCTAATAGTAGTCTTATTAGAGTACTTTAATCGTTTTATTCTACCCGCTATAAGCGAAGATAATGGGTTTATAAGCTTTATAGATTAGGGTAGTATAAAAGAACTATTTTTAATCGGTCGTCTATTCTAGTATAATTAACTAGGACCTATAGTAGCTAAAACCTTATACGATATTCTTTTCCTAGATAAGGGAGACTAAGTCTAATCCTATAGGGGCTTATATTTCGGTAGTATAGATTAGCGCGATAATAATAGGGGTCTTAGGTAAATCGAAACTAAGCTTTTTTTATAGGATTATAGCGAGTATACGTTTTTCCTTTTCCCTAGCCTTAATAGTAGGTAGCTTAGCCGTTTTTTAAAATAGGGTATCGACGGCTATATTAAGTTATCCTAGGTAATAGAGGAAACGGATATTAAACTAAGTAAGGAAATTAGACTAGTAGACTTATTAAGTAGAAAGTATTCTTTTAGTAGTAAAGTATACTAGTACTTCGTAATTTATAACGATATCGAATTTCTATCCGAGGAGCTTTAGATAGAAGTACTTAAGACTCTATATAATAGCGAGTAATTCTTAGTCCTAAATTAAGTATACTCGTTTAACTAGGATTATAGTTTTTAAAAAGAACCTTATTAGCTTCTAGGTCGAATTAGTCTATTATTATTAAAGGATACTAATAGTAGTATTACGAAAGGTATTAATCTCTAACCTAGTAGGTAACTTAGGGCGGAAGAAGGCGAGTATAAGCGCTTTTATTATAAGCTTTTTTATTTATTCGAATACTTAATATTACTCGGGCCCTAAAATAAAGTTAATATCCTTTTTTAAAAGTCTATTTAAAAGCTCTACTACTTAGCTTATATAATAGTAGAAGATTTAGATAAAGTTATATAGGCCGACGAAAAAATAGATAGCCTTATAATCGTATAAGTCCTTAAACTTCTAGTCTTAAATAGCTTATACTTTCCGGGGGTTAATACTTAGTCCTTCTTTAGTATAGAGTATAACTCCTAGATAATCGACCTTCGTAACGTTAAACCGTAATTTCTTTATATCCCTTTAGAGGTTAGCTTAATAAAAGCGCTAGATAACCTCTTTATATTCTACCTAGTATTCCTCTTCTTCGTTATTATTCGAGTAGATTAATATATTATTTATATACGCGCTAGTATATTAATCGAGGAGGTTATATAGCTAGGCGTTAATAAAGTTCTAAAACTAGGCTAGTCCGACTTTAAGTCTAAATAATAGGATTTTCTAATAATATATACTAAAACGAATACGAAAGGCGGTTAAATACTCGGAATCTAGGTCTAAATAGAGTTGGTAAAAGGCCTAAATAACGTCGATCTTAGAGAACCGTTTAGTAGAATAATAGTTAAAAATAGTACCCTCTAAAGAAGGAGTAGGGGAGATACGGCTCTTAAGATAATTATTTATCTACCTATAATCGATATAAAAACGCCTAACTATTAAGTACGGTTTTAGTACGAAGAATACTAAAATAGTATAAAGGCTAGTATTAGTAATAATAAATCCGATTTTTAAAAGGTAGTCTATTATTTCTTTTTCTAGAAGTAAGTATTTAATAAGTATATAGTAGGATAGGGGATTAGCCGGGTTTAAAGGCTTTTCTAGCTTAAGGGTAATATTATAGCTAGGATAAGGACTAATTAATATATATACCTCCTTCTTACTAAAGAAACCCTCGAGGTAGGCGATTAATAGTAGGATTATACTTCGAATAAGGGTAATATACTCGGGGTCTTCTCCCTTTAGGAAGGGAATCTTCTATCCTTAGTATATATAGCTAGCTAAGCTTAGCTTTACTATAAGTATACTTATATTATTATTATCGTCTTTAAGAGGGATAGGTTTAGTAGGTATTAAAGGGGTAAGTTCCTCCTAGTATTAGCGGCGAGGATCTTCTTAAACCTATTGGATAAGCTACTCCTAAATAGCTTAGTTTTTAGTATTAATAGTATTAAGCGATAGCTTAGGCTTTTTAGGTCCTATTAGCTAGATAATCTTACTATTCCCCTTAGAATATTAGAGTATTTAATACTATTTCTCGTCCTTATTAATTAATCGGTTTTAATATTTAGTATTAGCTTAGATTTTAGGGTTAACTAATTAATTAGGAGCCTATCGAAAGAAAAGTATTAAGGGTAAATATTTAATAAGGGCTAGTAAATTATTAGGCTAAATAAGTTAGTAGGTAGTATAATTAAATAGTAGGTTTTTCTTTATTATTTAGAATAAGCCGACGAAAATATCTTATATATAATCGGTAACTTAAAAGGTTTCTTAGGGAAATAACTAGCTATCGATAATAAAGGTAGCGATTAAATATTTATAAATATAGTTAGCCTTATATCCTTAGAAGTCGACGAGAAGTACTAGTTTTACTAAGACTAGCTTAGTACCTAGGTATTTAACTACCTATTAGGTAAAACGGTAGCTAATAAGGAGATAGGAATCTACTCTAGTATTATATAGTATAAAAGTACGGAGGGTAATACTATTAACTTATATTTAATTATCGATAGTAAATAAACCTTCTATTATTTTCCCTATTTATAATACCTTAGGGATTATTATAAAGACTTTTAATAGTCTTAGGCTTTTCCTAAATCTAACGAATTATTAAAATCGGTAGTAGTTATACTAGGGGTTAGGGGTTAAAGGACCTAAGCTATACGCTATTTATTAGGATAGTCTTTAGCTTAATACTCCTTTTTCCTATAGATAAAATAAGTCCTATTTTCCTAATAAACTTTCTTTTTATCGGGTATTAAGGCTTAGCCTTTACCCTTAGCGATAGCCGGCTTTTTTAGGTTATTTATTAGCTTATTATTATAATATAAGCGGGGAGTCTAGGTTATTTTTATTATTTCCCTCTTCTTATAATAAATAGTACCTTTAATACTAATATAAAAAGCTTCGTAGTCGATCTAGGGGTCCCTAGCTTTTTCGAAAAGGCTTAGGTTAAGTCTAGTAAGTAGGTATTCCTATAACTCCTACTTTATTATCTTACTAAGGATCTAGGTTTATACTACTAGAAGATTAAATTCTATAATAAAGAGTTATATATCCTATTTTCTATAGACTAAGAACTTAAGCTTACTTAGTTATTCCTTAGCTTCCGAAAACTTATTCGGATTACTAAAAGCTAATTTAAAATACTAAACTATTTTAGTTAGCCTAGAGAAAGGCTAGGTATTAGAGTTATACCTTATCTTAAAAGCCTACTTAGCTTTACCTTCGAGAGAGCGAAAGAGAAAATCTATCCGATTATCCTTTATCTAGAAGGAAGGTTAATTAATCCTTATTTTCGATTAAAGGTTACTAAAGAAACTATTAAATTCGGTCTTTTTTCCCCTAAATAGGCTAATAGTCTTAATCTTAGTCCTCTCTTATTTATTATAGTACGAGTTAACTTACCCTAGGGGAGTAATAAGGGCGAACTCCGGCTAGGCTACCTTACCTATTAGGGTAAAGGTAATAACTACTAGGGTATTAGGATTAGTAAAAGCGGTTAAGGTAGTATAATATAAATAGCTATTATTAATCGAGTTAGTATTAGGGATTTACGTTTCGGGAGTATATAATTGGTTTTTTTAAAAGTCTTATATCTTTATTCGTATCCGAGATATTTTTTCGGTCTAGGTCTTTATAGCCTAAGTTTACTAAGTTATTATATATATAAGCGATTAAAAATCCTCTAGTATAGGTATTATTATCTTAGAGGACTTCGAGGAGGAAGCTATACTAATCGTTTCGCTAGCTTTTAGTTCCTTTAAAGCTAATCGTACTAAACGTCGGGGTACTAATCCTTCGGCTTCTAATATTTAGGTAGTTAAGGGTCGTAGTCGTAGTCGAGTTATAAGGTTTTCTATCCTTATAAGGATATAAAAAGTATAAATACGTATTTTAAAACGCTTATTAGTATTATTTAAGCTTTAAGTAGTAATACGGCTAGTAATTTAATATATTTAGTACTATAAACGAAGACTTAAAACTAAAGAGAAAAGAGAAGAAAAGAGGAAAAAGCTATAGATTAATCGTAGCCCTTTTATATAATAGTAGGCACGTAATATAGGAAGAGGGGTAAAGCGGGGTAAGTTATAATTAAATATACGCTACTATAATAAGATATATAGCGTAATTAGATATACGCCGTAATTAGATATATAGCGCGTTATAGGTTTAACGAGAATATACTACGCCTTTAAGCGGGTAGTAGGCTATATCTTATTAAAGAAGGCTATCGCCTTATATATTATTTTAGGACTTAAAATACTATATATTTTCGCTTTAACTAATAAGATAGTATTATTACTAGCCTTATATTCGGTAGTATACCTAGCCTAGGGAAAGGTATTATATACTCTACTATAGGTATATATAGCCCGGTAGCCTAGGGCTTTAGCCTAGTTATATACCTAGTGTTTCCTATATATATTTATAGGCTCTAGACTAGTCTATAGATATAGCTAGAGTATATATACATATATATACATATTCTGCACTATTAATTCATATAGTGCATTATATTACTATCCTCCCTTCTAGCTAATGAATCCTCTCCACACTTGTAGCGCATGAACGAAGAAAACCACAGCCTCGTCCCTCACGTGAGCTATCGGCCAACATCTGCCATCATCTCGTCCCTTCATTGGTCCATCCCTCCTGCTTCAGATCTTCGGCGCGCCGCAAGGCTGATGGACCCTCATCGTCGACAGTTTCAACAACGATATACCTACGCGGCTACGCCCCTCTCCTCTTCGTCTCCTTCTTCTCCTTTTCCCATCCAATCACCGCCGTGCCATGGTGACACCGCCCCGTCATGTACTCCCCCAATCTCCTTACTCGTCGCCTCCTCTCTTACGGCCGCCTTCGTCCCCCGGCCTCATTAGCTCATCGTTACTTCTCCTCCTCTCCCGTCTACCGCTCCGGGACAAACCCCGGCCTCGCCGTGCTTCCGGCGCGGACGATCCCTCGGTACGTCCGGGACAGGATCGCGCCTCTGCTGTCCCTCAAATGGCCAAGCCCGCCGCGGAACATGCTGGTGGTCATGAAGCTCTTCTCCCCAGAAGCCCTGGCCGCCGTCGTCAAGTTCGCCCGCTTCGTCCACGAGGATTACGTTGGTACGAACGTCGTTGTCGAGCCGCGCGTCGCCGCTCAGGTCCAGAGCCAACTTGACTTTCCGATCTTTGTCTGCGATGACTCGGCGCCGCTCGGCGAAATCATCGACGTCGTCACCACCTTTGGCGGAGACGGTACCGTCCTGCGCGCCGCCAGCCTCTTCAAGCACCATGCGTCCGTGCCGCCCATCTTGTCCTTTAACATGGGAACCCTCGGTTTTCTCAACCAGTGGGACTTTGACGACTACAAAAGGGCCTGGCAGCAACTGTACATGAGCGGAAGTATTGCCGTAGTCGGCGAGGCTGCCTGGCCCCGTCCTCACATAGGCGACCCCGGAATCATCGGCGAGTCGCACCCAGGTTGGTTGCCCGTCAGGGGCAAATGTATGGGCTCTCGCCGCCTGGCCAAGATTCTTCTCCGGCCGCGGATCAAGGCCGACCTCTTGGACAGCTCCGGAAGCGTAATCAGCAGCAGCAGTCGGCCGGAGGGAGGCCCCTTGCGCGCCATCAACGAAGTGTCCCTCCATCGAGGTTCGCACCCGCACATGTGCGTCATCGACATCCATCTCAACGGCAACTTCCTGACCGAGACGACGGCCGACGGCATCCTCGTCAGCACGCCGACGGGATCGACGGCCTACAGCCTGAGTGCGGGCGGGCCCATCGTCCACCCCATGGTCAGGACGATGCTCATCACGGCCATCAGCCCGCGCAGCCTCAGCTTCCGATCTCTCGTCCTCCCTCTACAGAGCAAGCTGAGCCTGCGCATCAGCCCCAAGAACCGGCTGAGAGAGCTGGAGCTCAGCGTCGACGGCCAACGCTGCGACGTCGGACTCGTCCCGGGCTCCCGTATCGACATGGAGGGCGAGTTCGTCGGGCAGAACGAGTCCGAAGATGGCGGCTGGCATGGCGGGGTACCCTGCGTCATGCGAGGCGATGACAACCCTTGGGAGGGCGGGCTCAACGGCCTGCTCAAGTTCAACAGTCCCTTTGGCGCGGACCTGCCGGGTGGCGGATACGGGTTCTAAGGGCTTTGGTCTATTTTTCTTGCCTTATTTCTTGTTCATCAGTGCATTAGCGATCAAGGTTAGATGGGAGGGGACGAAAGAATACATGCAACAGCGCAGACAGCGTTAACAGATTATCGCAACCAGGCCCGTGCAGACAGACATCTTCTTCCTTTCCCCCCACAAGCCCGGCACGTTCGGCAGGGACGGGGCAAACGGTTCAGGTCCGGGTCCGGGTCAGGCCAGGGCACATCCGGGGTACTTACGAGCTATGCCTTATTCTATTTTCCCCTTTTCTGCTTCTCTTCCCTTAATATTTCCCTCAAAAAAGCGTGCAAGGACCCGGAAGGCCCGGCCGGGGAGGGAAAGTTCGGGGCCTCTTCTTCGCTCGAAGCGGGCAGAAAAGCGGGCCCGCCGGTCCGAAGACTATCACCCCGTCCGTGCGGAGGGGACGATGACAACCGACTACCGAGGCTCAGACGACAAGCTACTTGCCTGTCAACAGGCTGTCACTCTATAGACGATCAGCGCAATTTGGTGCGGCGAGTTCACCCTTCTTTTCGTCCGACACTCTTCGTCGTATATACAAAACTGACTACCAGGCCAGACGAGACCGCTGCAACGTTCCGAGACAGTCCTGCAAAGGGTGAATGAAGTGGTATCAAACTCTCCGGTCCGGGGTGCGAGACGCGGGAAGAGGGGGAAGAAGAGACAGAGAGGAGAGACCATGACGAACTAGGGCCCGGACCCCGGTCCTGTCCCCTTTCCCTTGCTCCCCGCTCACTTCGTCTGCCGCGTTGCCCGTTTCTACTTTCTTCCATCTTGGTAAGTTAAGTTGACGACTTTTTTTTCCTTCTCTCTGTCTTCTCCACACGCTCACGCCCCCACCCCTTTAATACCTAGAAGATTTTCTTCGGGGACTCGGGGGCTTATGGGTCTTCCTCTTCTTTTTTTGGAGGGTTTGCCATGTCGTCTATAACCTGACGGACTAGGGTGACGTATGTATGTATGTGTGTATCTAGCCTTCCGAGCCAAGAAGGGGAGGGGGGGCCCTTGCGCCGCTTAACGGCACCTTGGAAAAGCTGTTTGGCTGGGGTTGTAGGTATCTCCGTAGTTGGTAGCAGCTAATAAGCACTGCCCATCCTGCGCCTTATTAAAGACCATCCTTCTTATTTCTTACCTCTCTCTCATCCTCATTCTTCCTTCTTTGCTCTTTAATCTTCTATACTCTTCACTATTCGTTAATCTCTAAGGGAAAACGCTCATCATCGTTCGCTTTTTCCTTGTTCCCTTCGCTGTTGTTTCTTTTTTTCCCTTCTTCGGTCATCCTATCTGGTTACGATGCCCGTTGCTTTTCGCGCTCTTGCCCTGCTGTTGGCGGCGGCCAGCGCCATTTCGGCCGAGTCGCCTGATCCGCGAGACGCAGGTACGAAATTCATACCCTATTTTATCCGCACCGGGGGGGAGGGGTGGCTGAGTGGGGATGGGTGGGTGGCACAAGCCACGCGGGAAAATGAAAAGAAGCCACCCCCGGATGATATGGAGGGGAGAGATAATGCCCCGAGAGATGGATAAAAGGATTCGCTGACGTCAGCTTTCTTTCCTTTCTTTTTTTTTCCTTCATCATCAGCTGGCCTCAACCTCACAGCAGCAGCAATCGCCCTCTCAGAAGTCCAAGGCCTAGATTCCACCGTCGACGACATCTCCCGCCGCGCCGCTCCCGACGCACCAGACGGATACCGACCCGCGCCCATCGACTGCCCCTCGCAGCGTCCGTCCGTCCGCAATGGCTCTCGCCTCTCGCCTCAGGAAATGGCATGGCTCCCTCGCAGGCAGCAGACGAAGATGCCGGTGATACGCGACCTGCTGAAGCGCATCAACATCCCCGGCTTCGACAGCGACGCTTACCTCCGTAACGGGAGCTCGTCTGCTGCCATGCCCAACATCGGCATCGCCATCTCCGGCGGTGGGTATCGCGCCATGCTTACGGGTGCGGGCGTGCTTTCTGCCTTTGATGACCGCACGCCCGGCAGTACGGAGAAGGGGAATCTCGGTGGTTTGTTGCAGAGCGCTACCTACCTCTCTGCCTTGTCTGGTGGGAGTTGGCTTGTTGGCAGCATGTATGCCAATAACTTTTCCACCGTCCAGAGTATGGTGGACTCGGATAGGATCTGGCAGTTTGACCGGTCCATTCTCAAGGGTGGGTTTTTCTTGTTTCTCTTTCCCTCCTCTGTCCCTTACTGACACGAGAAAATCCAACCCCCCCAAAAAAGGCCCCCCTCATCTCAGCGCCATCAAGTACTACAAGGACATCTTCGGCGACGTCGAAGATAAGAAAAAAGGCGGCTTCGAGACCTCCATCACAGACTACTTCGGTCGCGCCCTCTCCTTCCAGCTCATCAACGCCCCCAACGGCGCCCCATCCTACACCTTCTCCTCCATCCAAGGCGACGAACGGTTCAAGTCGGCAGAGGTGCCCGTCCCCATCATCGTCGCCGACGGACGCGAGCCGGGACAAAAGGTCATATCCCAGAACAGCACCATCTTCGAGTACAACCCCTGGGAGCTGGGATCTTCCGACTTCAACCTGGCGGGCTACGTGCCGCTCAAGTACACGGGCTCCAAGTTCGAGAACGGCATGCTCTCTTCCAACGACAGCTGCATCGGCGGGTACGACAACATCGGCTTCATCCTCGCCACCTCCGCCTCCGTCTTCAACGAGGCCGTCGGCAAGCTTGTCAACAGCTCGGACAAGCCAAAGGACATACCCGGCTTCGCGGTAAGCGGCCTGAAGAAGATCCTCAACGAACTGGGCAAGAAGAACAACGACATCGCCGACTGGAACCCCAACCCCTTCAAGGGCTGGAACTCGGGCAAGAACCCGGGAGCGAGCAACGACAGCCTCATGCTCGTCGACGGTGGAGAGGACCTCCAGAACATACCCTACCAGCCCCTCATCCTCGCCGACCGCCACGTCGACGTCATCTTCTCCGTCGACTCCTCCGCCGACACGCAGAACAAGTGGCCCAACGGCTCCTCCCCTCTGGCCACCTACCGTCGCTCCCTCGACCGCTCCCTCGCACCCCTGGCCGGCTTCCCCTCCATCCCCGACACCAACACCTTCATCAACCTCGGCCTCAACACCCGTCCCACCTTCTTCGGCTGCAGCAGCAACAGCACGAACAGCACCGCTCGCAACGGAGGGAATAACAACAACAACAACAGCTCCTCCTCGGGCCCGCTCGTAGTCTACCTCCCCAACTTCCCCTACGTCTTCGAGTCGAACGTGTCAACCTTCTCGCTCAGCATTTCAGACCGCGAACGCGACGACCTCATCCAAAACGGCTACGCCCTCGCCACCCAGCTCAACAACACCCGAGACCCCAACTGGTCCACCTGCGTAGGCTGCGCCATCCTCGCCCGAAGCTTCGACCGCACCCGCACCCCCGTCCCCCAGAGGTGCAGGGAGTGCTTCTCCCGCTACTGCTGGAACGGCGCCGTAAACAACTCCCGCCCCGCTCCCTACAACCCCACCGTCCTAGACGCCTCTGCCGGCTCCTCCAACAACGGAAAGAGTTCCGCCGCCGCCGCTGCCGCCGCCACCTCCTTCGCCCCTACCGCCGCCGCTCTCGTCGCCATCTCATTCTTGACCATGATGCTGTAGGCCTGACCGTAACGGTCGGCCTCTGCTATAATGACTTTTGTTTTCCTCTTTCTTCGTACATACATGTGTATACTCTATCCTTTAATCACCGCTGATCTTGTCTTCGAATGTCACGAGAAGCTGGTCTTTTTTTATTTCTTTTAATGTTTTCTCTCTTCTCTTCTTCTCGTCGGTTGTTTATCATAGCCGTTTTATCTTGTTTTCTCTCTCTTCTTTCCTTTATTTCCATCTATAGACTACATGAAAAGCCAGAGCAAGGTGAAAAGATGACAAAAAAATAAACACACTACAATGCAGCATTCATCGCCTTCATCTGCCGTAAGAACAGTATATCCTCGTCACCAAAATTCGTGTGGATGAACAATACTTTCCGCATCGTCGTAGTAGTCGTGAACGAGGTTGTCTATAGCCATGGCGTTTCTCATCGTATACGCGTGCTGGTTTATCGCCTTACCATAGGGATCCCACATGTCGTGCAGCTCCTTGAGCACCGAAGTCAATAGGGCGCTCACGGCGGACAAGAAAGCCGCCCTGACGAGGCTGAACAACATCGGTGGGGGGCCCGTCGACTCCGAGCCGACAAACCACTCTGCCCTCTTATAGTGGTTGTTGAAGGCTACCAAGATGCCCGTCACAATGACGCCCCAGTGATAGGTGACCGGGCAGGCGTCACCTTTGGCGAATGATCTACTCGTGTATCCCAGTTGGCATAAATGATCGACCAGCTCGCCTAAACGAATCAGCCAAATCGAAAGGCGCCTCGAACCCCCCCGGTCGTCGAGACTCACGCATGATGGGTACCCTGCTGCAGATGCCGCCATGTTCGGCAAACATGTCAATGTGAGAATTGAGGTTGCATATGATGTGATTCGACATGGACGACGGCCGATTGGCTCTCATGTCATGCGTGTCATAGTCCATGTGAAGCTGCAGGACGAAGATTTCGAAGAAGTAATCGACATCCTCGAACTCGGGCCTTGACATGGTGCAACTCGTGCTCGTCTCCGTCTCCGTCGTATAGGGGGGACGGGTCGTGGTGGTTTCGTTGCTGATGTTGGTACTGCCGGTCCTGACGGTCGAGCCGTTGCTTGAGCCCATCTTGCAGCCATGACGGAGTAAACATAATTTCTTGCCCACTTCTCGACAATAGTCCGTAACGTTCGGCTCGCACGTGTTCTGCTGCAGCTCCTGTAGGAGAACTACGGGATAGGCCGCCAGCAGGGCGAGGCACTCGCTGAAAGACAAAAGTGTCAGCGGCCAGAAGGTCATGGGGGGGTCCGGAAGCGGCAACGCACAAGATGATGGGCTGGGTGCCTCCACCACAGCTCTTGAGAAAGGAATAGGCCAGCGAGAAGGTGTGGCCGTTAATTCGTTCCATATGTTCCCGCGCACTTCGCAGGCTAGATAGCTCTTCATCAGCACCTGGTCCTGGCATGGGAAGAGACGGCAGCACATACCCAAAGAAAGACTGTGCCAGAAGAAAAGTGATGCCTGCGCCGATCAAGCTCTCGGCCCATGAGATATTCAGCCAATCCAACGGCTTGTCCGAGTTTTGGCTCTGGGTGGCAGTCGGGGTTCGGGTTTCATCTGGAGGTGGCTCGTTGTCGAAGGCTGCAAAAAACTCGCGAAGTCGGAAGTAATTAACGTGCAGAAACAGACTGTAGGCCAGGAAGATAGCAAAGTGCGATAAAAAGCGTACAAGTTGGCCTTTGGAGCACACGGCAAAGTCCGACGGGCGGCGAGCCTCTGGATTAAAGGCCTTGCGCTCCGCGTCGGAGCCGAAGAGGCGGTGGGGAAAGCAGTTCAGGGATTTGATACACTCATCTTCGGACGGAAGCTGGGAGCAGCTGAGCATGGACTCCAAGTCGGAAGCATCTTGCCATGCAGACCAATGAGGAAGATAGTATCCAGACGTATCGCGGTCTGGAGTAATGCTGGTCGATTGCTTGCTGGATTCTTGCGAAGAGGTGTCGACGGAGAGGCCGGCGGCGAGCTTATGTTTGAAGAGGTTCGAGGTTGAAGCCTGGGAAGCAAAACTCGACCCTGAGTAGTCCCTGATTGACTGTTTGGAGCGGCTGAGCAGTGAAGGCATGGTCCTGGTGGTGGTTTTGATTTTATCATCAGAACGGGTGAGCGAGAGGTTGGTGAGGGGGATCATGCTGCCTGCCATGGTGAAAAGAAGGGTGAAGGGTGAAGCCGTGACGATGATGGAAGAGAGATCATGTGAGAGGGGGAGGAGAACGACGACGAGGACGACGAGGAGAGCGCGGAGGTCAAGGAGGAAGAAGAAGAAGAGAAGGAAAGAGAGAGGGAGAGAGAGATAACGTTCATGCTATCGATATCACTTCACAGAGCTGGATAGCGGAAGACAGGAAAGAAGGCAGACAGTCTCTCATATTAAGCGGTACCAACATAACTGCCTGCCTGCGTTCACTCATAGAAGAAAACACTCCGCTCAGGCCAAGGTGACGTCCTCGTCCTTCTTCGCGCTCTCGACAATGGCCTCGAGGATGCGCAAGACGTGACGCACCTCTTCCGCCCTCACCGGCAAGTCGTCCTCGCAGCCGCTCTCCAACGCCCTCGCCAAAGCTGCGTAGAAATCGAGGTACGTTTTCGCCTCTACGACGGGCATATCAGCCTCTCGCCCTACGCCGTTTTCGCCGACCAGGACGAGACGCATCTTTCCCGGGTCCTCGCGGCCGAAGTCGTGGTCCGTGGGCTTGGTCCCGGCCTTGAGCTGGTCCTCCTGCGGGTCGAGATCGAGCTTGCGGAAGCTGCCTCGCTCTCCGCGGATCCAGAAGCGCAGCTGGCTTGTCTCCGGGCTGAGGACGCTGGTACGGACGTGAGCCAGCATTCCGTCGGCGTACGTCAGCTCGGCCGTCATGCTGTCCGGGCCGACGACGTCGAGGCATCCCCTGCGCTGGGAGCGGAGTCGGCCGTGGACGGAGCGCGGCATGCCGAAGAGCATGTAGATCTGGTCGACGAGATGCGAGCCGAGATCGAAGACGGCGCCGCCGCCTGACGCCAGGTCCAAGTCTCCCTTCCAGTTTCCCACCAGGGCATTTGGCCGGTACCGATCAAAGTGCGAGTCAAAGTCGACGATGCGGCCCAGCGTCTGGTTGGCGAGCAGGTGGCGCACGGTCAAGAAGTCGCCGTCCCATCGACGGTTCTGATAGACGCACAGGAGCAGCTTCTTTTCGCGCGCCAAGGCGATGAGCTGATCTGCTTCTGCCGCCGTCGGCACGAACGGCTTCTCCGTCAGCACGTGCTTCCCCGCCCGGAGCGCCGCCTTGGTTAGGCCAAAGTGGCTGTCGGGCGGCGTGGTGACGACGACGAGGTCGACGTCGGCGTCGGTCAGCAGCCCGTCGGCGTCTTTATAGTGACGTGTCTCCGGGTAATCATCCGGCGCCGAGTTGCCCTCGGTCGGTGACCGCTGGACAATGGCGTGCAGACGCAACTGCGGCGTGGCGACGATGAAGGGGATGTGAAAGATTTTGGCTGACAGGCTACGGCCGGCGTCAGCGCGCGACTGTTCGCAGTGCAAGTCATCTCTTCGGCCTACCCATAGCCGACGATGCCCACGTTAAAGACCTTGCCGCTGTCCATTTGATCAGAGCTGTTCCTCTACAGATGATGTGATGGATGAGAAGCCGCGGCAAACATACGAGCGGAGATGCTGCACCACGGGTAAAAAAGGTTTGGAGCCGTCGTTACTCCTCTCTTACTACGTCTGCTATTGATGCTCTGCCGCTGATAGTCACATATCACCCATCGATCTTGAGACACTGCTTCTCCTACTCTGCTATCTACAGATTTTGCGGGTGTTGTCTCAAATTGACCATGACTGCGACAGACACATGGTGGCCTAAGTCAGAGCCTCAGAGCTTAGACGAAGAATTCCACCTTCTCCCGGATACGGCCGCTAAGAGCAACTAGAGCCCATCAATGCCGGCGTCCAAGCTTTACGTCTCTTCTACCCCGGACTTGGCAGCACGTTTTTCGTTGTCTCGGCGCTTTGACCCGTGTATAGTGTCTAAACTCCTGCATCCGTGTGCCAGTCTGTGCGATTCTAGGCACAGGCACCGACCGGTGGAGGAAGAGAACAGAGTAGAGCCGAGATGTTGATTTGGCTTGCGGGTGAGCGAGCGTCCCGTGCCGGCGCCAGGTCTGCTTTAAGCCTCTTCTGCTCCTAGACTCGGCCACCAGGATGGGCCAAAGCGGGCAGCCTAAGGCGAAAGAAGAGACAGCCAAGCCAGATGCGTCCAGGCCGATTCACCAGGAACTTTGCCTCTTCAGCGGGAAGTGATGGAAACAGTTTCGACGATGAGCCGCTTCCAACAGCGGCAAACCAAACAGGCACCGCGAAAGGGGGGAAGAAGAGAGATGCGGAGAAGAGGAAAAGAAAGTTACCGTCTTGTCCGACTTTGCTTCCAAGGCGGTCCTCTCGGGAAGCAAACATCTCGAAAGCGGCAGAGCTCACATCTGACCTCGTCTTTTCGCCGGAAGAGATGGACAGAATGTCCTATATAAGGACGTCTTGCTTCCCTCTTGTCCCCAATCCTCCTCATCACTCACAACAACAAACAACCATCTCAACAATCAAACAAACAATCCACCTTTCGCTTCTCTCTTACTTAAACACCTCTCTCTCTCTATCTCTCTCTTCTCATCAACAACTCTCGCTCCCCGTCTCTTTTCAGACACCCCCAAAAACACAAACCGCCAATATGCAGTTCACCGCCGCCGTCATCCTCGCCGTCGCCGCCGTCGCCTCCGCCGCTTCGGACAAGGGCATCAAGGAGCTTCCCTACTGCGCCCAGCACTGCGTCACCGACGCCGCTCAGGGCCACACCAACTGCGAGGGCGCCCTCGACTGCCTTTGCGATAACGTCCACACGCTCGCCGTCCAGGCTGCCGACTGCGTCATCGAGAGCTGCGGCAAGGAGACTTCCATCCGTACGTTTTTCTCCTTCTTCTTCTCCTTCTTCTTCTCCCCCTCACTTAACTATCTTTCCCTTCTCTCGTCTATCTCGTCATACTAACGACATCCAGACGACGTCCTCCCCAAGGCCATGGACATCTGCGTCGCCCACAAGAAGAACTACGCTCGCCAGGTCGAGTGCGTTCCCGTCCAGGTCGCCACCCAGACCTCCGCCCAGGTCGTGACCACCACCGTTGGCCCCCGCCCGACCGCCTCCGTCGTCACCGCCGGTGCCGGCGCCGTCGGCCCCGCCGGTGGCCTCGCCGCCCTGGCCGTCGCCGCCGCTCTCCTGTAAAGGGGGAAAAAAGGAACTGATGCCTGTGACTGGATCACTGCATTTCTCATCTTCATTTCTTATGGCGAGAAGGCTCGTGTCGGGGTTGGTGGATGACACGCTGGGAAGCGCATCTTTATTCATAGCCGGTTTTTCTTCTTCCTATCTACTAGGTAATAGTAATTGATAATATCTTATCCATTCTATCTTCTGCGTTTGTTTCTGCGTCTCCTTCTAACTGTCTTTCCTGCGTCTCTTTTTCATATCATGTTCTCTAATTCCTTACATCTCTCACTTCTTTTATCAAATCTCTCTTCTACATCGTCACTCCTACTACGCCTTGACAGTCTACTCAAGTCTAGAAGTGACAAGACAGATGGATAGTCCAAGACTCTCATGACCGTCTTCACGACTCAAAATAACCATCTACACAGTTCACATAAATCAAGCACACGTCAAAGAATACCTGAATTCATACATACCCTAGGAATAAACGCAACGCAGTCAACAAAAGGAAGTCGAAGGGAACCAAAAAAAAGCAACTTCAGAGGGAAACCCTCCTCCCGACGGAAACCAACCCCACCGTCGTCTTCGTGACGACAGACCAGTCAGGCATGAAGCGCAAAACCTCGTCGAAAGCAGGCATCGTCGACCGTGCCGAGTTGGCGTCGTTCCAGACACATCGCACCGCTACTTCGAGAGGCTTCTCGTCTTTGCTGCCATCGTTTGCGTCGTCGACTTCGCTTTTGTCGGTGTTGGTGTAGTATCGGTTTCGGTCTCGGTTTTGGCGATGGTCGTCGTCGTCGACGAGGTGGAGGGTCACGTTCCACGATCCCTCCCAAGATCGACGCCAGAGGCGGATGTTACGGAGACCTTCATGGTCAGGAGAGGAGCCGAACCGATCGTCTCTTCTCCCCCCGCCCTCGACGGCGAATCCAAATATCGGCTTCGACGTCTCGAGGTAACAGAGGCGGCTAGCCGGTGCGCGGATGCCGACGCTTGCGCTGCGGCCGTCGTCAGAAGCAAAGGCCTCGACGACGACGAGCTCCTCCAGCTTCGTGCCGTTCACCGGATTGGGCGGGAGCATCGACGCATCGTAGATACAATCGACGAGACCGTGGATCGGCGAGGCGGGACAGGCTACGTCCTGACCGGCGGCCGAGGGAAGCGACGCGACGACGGGCCGCACGAACATCTCGAGACCAGTGATGCTGACCGTGTTGGTGCCCTTGTCGAGATCGATCGTCTGCTGAAAGCGGAACTTGAACCGACTCGATGCCGAAAATGGAAACGCTACCAGATTGTAGATGAGCGTGCCGACAAAGACGGCCAGGAGGAATAAGGGAACGTGGTGCGTTACTCGGTGAAGGAACGGCGTTAGGGGTAGTAGTAGAAGGATGCCCGTTATGCCGACAGCCATGAGCGGAAGTAGGAGATTGTTGCCGTCCGGGCCCGTCATGGCCATGCCCGTCGTCTGCACGAGGCCGAGGTTACCCAGTATCATGACATGAACCGGCGCCAGAACCAGGAGTTGGACGAACCAAGTCCACGTCGGAAGCCGGTCCGACCAAGCCTGCTCGCCGTCGTGCGCCGTCGCTTGACCCTGTGGCTTAGCCGGCCCTTCGACGGCGGCCACCGACCGCCGGTAGGTGCTGGCAAACGTTGTCTCACCGTTGTCGTCACCGTTGGAGCCGTACGATGGCTCGCCGGCTCGGAGCGGCGTCGTCTCCGTCGCCTCGTCCGCCTCGTCTTCACCTTGCTCGTCTGTCGAGCCGGAGCTCGAACCAGCATCTCTCTCCGAGCCGGCACCAAGGCGCCGCGCAAAGTCGGGCTTCGACGGAAGCGCAAACTGCTCCAGTAAAGACACCGCCAGGCTGACGAAGACGGCCGTATGAAGAAAAGCTGCAAAATAAAGAGCCCCGATGTGCAGCCGATCCTCCGCCACCGCCGCCAACACCTGAAAGGCCCAGAAGATGACGTACAGCCATAAGATGGCGAAACCACGCTGCAGAGCGCTGGGCCGCACGAAGCTGGCGCCGCGGGCCAGCAGCCAAAAGGACAGGTAGAATAGCGACATGGTCATAGCCCATCTGTCGTCTTTCCGTCAGCTTCTTCATCATCTTTTGCTTTGAGAGGCGAAGGGCAGAAAGAAGGAGGAAAAGAAAGACTCACACTGCGTAACTGCTGCTGTAGATGATGAGCGGGTTGACTTTGGCCACCAGCAAGACCGAAGCGACGGTAAGCGCCACGGCGACGACCAGAGCAAATGGATAGCGGAAGAAGCCCCTCCAGCCCCTGAGCGCGACCGGTTCCCCTTCGTCGGGGTCGTCGACTTCCTTGGCGAAGAAGTAATACCGATCACTGCGAGCCAAAAAATACGTGATGAGCATCAGCGCCAAGGGCGTAGCAACCAGCAGCGTCAGGGACCAGGCAAACAGCCCTCTAAGCGGAAAGGCCGCCCACGCACTGCCAAACAGATCGAACCAGACGCCCTCGGTCGGCCTGCCGTTCTGCGCGAGGTCCTTCCTCCCGTCAGAGCGAGGACCGTGGAAATCGGCGCCGGTGGTGGCCGAAAGGGCCTCGGTCGAGGCCAGGGCCGCCGAGAGCATGTGCCAGACGCTGTCCCTCGACGTGTGACGCGCGTCATCCTCTTGCGTATGGTAGCGCGAACGAGGCTCGTAAAAGGCAATGTCCAGACCGCGCTGGCCGTAAACCTTGGTGAAGACGGAGTAGTCGGTGTCGCTTTTGATGATGCCGCTTTCGAACGCGTTGGCCGCCACGACGGACCCGAACGGATGCGGGCTCCCGGAGTATGCCTTGGCCGTCTCGAGGTCGGTCGTGCGAAACAGCATGGCCCGGCCACCGGCCCCGGCGCCCTCGAGGTTGACAAAAGTGTGGCAAAAGCTGAGCAAGGGGCTGTTGCCAAAGGCACGCGCTCCGAGCAGGCCGTCCTCCTCGGCGTTGTTGAAGAGAAACACGATGCCGTACTTGGGCTGGCGGCCCTGCGACGTAAAGTAGCTAAGGAGCTGAAGCATAGTCACGCACGCCACGCCGTCGTCGGTCGCGCCATAGCCGGTCGAGACCGAGTCGAAGTGACAGTTGACGAGGACGCCGCCTCCAGTGTGACGCGAGGACATCGCAGACGGCGAAACCCACCAGTCACCGTTCGGGTCTTCCTTGCCGCGAACATAGACATAGACGTTGCTGCCTTCAAAGTACTCGCCAGCCCATGGGGAAGAGCTAGAGGCTCGATAGGTGTAGGTCACGTTGGAGACACGGTCGTCGAAGATGACGGCCCCAGGAGCCTGTTCAGCCGAGCCACCGCTTGCAAACGAGCCGCGCTCGACGGTGTAGCCAACGCCATTGCGGTCCAAGATCTGCGCTGCACGATCGAGGAGGTGTCGGCGCACAACGTCGTTTTCGCGACTGCTGTAGGGATGATAGGCTTTGGTCATGAACTGGAGGTCACCCCAAGCCTCCGTCAAATTGAGACCACGAGCGAGGGCATCGTTCCCAGGTGCCGGAGGGACCGTCTCGTGCACGTAGATAAGAGGGATGACGACAGCGAGGTAGACGGCCGTCGTCCAGAATGTGACGGGGCCGGGCCCAAAAGCAAACGGATTGCCGAGCTTCATGCTGGCGGCGGAGGAGGCTAGCGACTATTTTCGGCGGTCATGCGGCGCCGGCTTGTATCGGAGGAGCCCGTCGTCCACCGGAAAGGGGGAAAGGGGTGAAATCAGCCGGATTACAGGAGGTGGTTGGTGGGAGGGCAGAGGTTGACGTGCGACGTTGAAGCAGTGCCGTCGCTTCTAGGTAAGTTCGTTCTACATAGTCCGGCTGCTGGTGCTTTATCTGCTATCAGATATGACATATCTAATCATGGCTACTAGTAATCACGATAACAATGGCTACTAGCATAAGGCTAAATTTAGAGGTAGTATCTGCCATGTCCACGCAATCCGACTAACACTCTTCGTACTCGCTGTAGGGCGAGGTGGCAACTTGCCCACGATGAGCTCTACCTCGGAGTACATACACACGTACCTCTTCTCAGCCTTTTCATGACCCCGGCGAAGGCTTCCACAAACCATCACGTGAGCAAACAAACAACCACTTCCTAGGACCTCCAAAGGTCTCCCTCAGATCCGATTGCTTCTTTAACTGTAGGAAACCATCTCTCACATTAGCGAATACGTGCCTCAAACAGAACCATTCATCGCCTCAAATCGCCAAGTCTTCCTCAGCGCGACAGTCCGCAGAAGCGGCTGCGGTTGGGAGCCTGTGCGATTAGCCTCAACAACGCCTTTTTACCTTTCTCATCGAAAACTGAGCCTAGTAATAGTATTGCTGCTGGTCGTACGGATACGGCGGTCTCGAGATGTAGAGGCGCAACATCAGCCAGACCGCCTGTGCGTCCTGCGAGAAAGAGAAAGAGAATAGTGTGAGTCTTCATGCATGTTCCTGCGTAGGACGTGAGTCGATCGTCGCGCTCTGATTCGAACCTCGGATTCATCCTATGCACCGGGGGGCGGCGGAGGCGGCGGAGGGGAGTCGCCTCGAGGGGGCGGAGGCGGCGGAGGAGGAGGTGCGCCCGGGTATTGCTGGTATGCTCCGTGGTGATGTCCGTCTACAGGGCCGAGACCAGGAGGCGGGCCCGGGACAGAACCCATGCCGGGAGGAGCCCCGCCGTAGCCAGCGCCGTAGTTGCCGTAGTTGGCGTAGCCGCCATGCGTGCCGGGGGCAGCCTGCCGCCACGGGCCGGGGCCCGCATGTCCGCCACCACCAGAGCCGTGGGGGTATTCATTGTAACCATCACCCTGCTGACCGTGATTGAAGTCTTGTCCGCGGTTACGCTCACGAGCCCACGGGGCAGGACCACCGCCTGATCCTCCATCGTGATTCTCCTGTTGGCGCGAGCGCCAGGGAGCAGGGCCGCCACCAGGCGCGCCAACAGATCCGCCACCAGGCGGACCGCGCTGCTGCCAGGGCTTGATAGCTTCTCCCTCATCGTGGGCGCCGTAACCGCCGTGACCGCCGTGGCCGCCATGACCGCCGTGGCCCCCGTGACCGCCATGGCCGCCGTGACCGCTGTGGCCGCCGTGGCCGCCGTGGCCACCAGGGCCTGCTTCGATTCTTGCCGGAGCGCTGGGGCCTCCGCCAAGCTCTTGCATAAGTTGCTTCAAACCGTAGTTAGCTCTGGCGTCAAGCCAAGTGTGTGAACACGGGATGAACACCCACCTCCATCTCGCGGTCGACAGCGTCGCCGCCGCCGATTCTGCCAGCGTGACGACCACCGTTGGAGTCGTTGCGCCAGTTGGCGCCTCTCTGGCGATCGGGACAGTCGCGAGCCATGTGACCGGCGTTGCCGCAGACTCGACAGATGATGCTTGCGGTGTAGTTCTGTCTTTCAGGGCAGTCGTACTTCCGATGACCGATCTTACCACAATTCTGGCACGCCTGATTCTCGTCATCGCGCAGGGTGCCGTTGAGCGCCGCCAGCTCACGAAGCTGATTGCGCTTAAGTTCGTTCTGCCCCTCGGGGATGGAAGCAGCCTGGCGGCAAAGGGTCAGCGACACGGGCCGATGAGGGGTGAAGGAAAGTAGTTCACGTACCGTTTCAATGACATTATGAATCAACTGCTTCGCCTTGTTGATCTTCTCCTCGGTATCTGCCATGATGAGGCAGTGCAGATCTTCCTCTTGGTTGCTGGAGTGGGCAGCGTCGGAGCGTCCTTTGCCCTCCTTGACTGAGCCCTTGCCGCGAATCGCAATTTTGGCACCGGAATCTGCCTCCATTTTCTTGAGAGTATTGCCACGCGGGCCAATGAGTAGACCGACTTAAACCTGGATGTTAGCATCAAAGATTCACACGGTTCAGAAGAGTTAAAGCACCAGGGCTTGCACCCCCGGTGGAAAATGCAGTAAGCGTAATAGTGGATAACGCGAAAGTGTGAAGAGTAGAAATGGTAGTAAGAGAAGGGGGGGGGGGGGGGGGGGGGGAGGTGCAGAGTTTGCAATCATACTGAAGTTAATCTCCGGATAGTCGTTGACAGGCACGTAGACCTTTTCCTGTGTCTTCGTGGGACGTCGGTAGTCCTGCGGCGGGTGATAGTTAGGGATCGTCTTCATGGCCCTTTCGATAAGCTTGTGTCGCTCGTCTTCGAGTCTCTTTCGATAGCGATATTCGCGGGTGTTGATACGCCGGCCATGGTTGTCGTACTGCGGCGGCGGAGAGGGTGATCTAAGGAAGACGTAAGCATGTCAACACCTCCATTTTGGCAGAGGCAGTTTTGGGAAAGCTGATGTGAAAGGACGGGGGAAAAAAAAAGGAAAAAAAAATACTCACCGATCACCATCAGCCGGTACGACGTCGTCGATTCTCAGCTTCTGACTGATTTCCTCGATGCGGAGATGGAGGGTGTAGGCCTCAAGCTGCTCGCTCGTCATGTTGGAATAGATGGCAGTGGGCAAGCCCATGAGGCCGGCAGCCTTGTTCTCCGACGCGTCACCCCAGCGGTTACGCTTCTTGCGACGACGAGGTCCATCCGCTTCGCCACGCGGCTCGGGATCGCGACCTCGTTTATGGTCGCCGCGATCGAAACCATCGTCCTCAGGCTCGCCACCGAAACGTCGCGTTTTCCCCAAGGGGATGTTGTTCGAGCCCGTGATGCCTTGGTTTCTCCACGCCATGATGAACAGCCGATGAGGGGGTATTCAGCGATGGGGAGAAGATGGGCAGGGCGCCGAGAGCGCAGGGGTTTCTTGATGGTGATGCTTTGCTCTCGCTAGCTGTGTTCGGTGTTGAGAGTGAGGAAAAAAAAGCGAATGTGAGATTTCCTTGAAACACCTGGTCGAAGTTCAGTGCGGGAGCGGGAGAATGCTGTTCCGCGCCAGCTCACAGCTGACCGTCGGTGTCAGTCACGTGCCTCGGTGACGGATTCTCGGTATTATACCTAAGCCACGATAGACTCATGAATAGAAATGGCAGAGGGCGCCCCTTTTTGTATGTATGTACATACATCTGTCTGTCATTCCCCCCTTTCTTTACCGAGAGCCCGAGGCTGATGAGAGACGTCTTTTCAATTCATAGGTAAGACCGCCAGACACCGGCGATGGAGCCGCCGACGATCGAAACAAGACAGCTCACTTCCATAAATAGAGACTGCCTGCCAGCATGCGTCGATGCACGAACCGACTACTGCCTCCTAGTTCTAGCAGTCGACAGTTAGCCACGCAGATCCCTTCCCGCCTTCACTGTCTCAACTCCCCCGCCCCGCCCCGAGCACCGTCTTAAGATGCAGGTCCGGCTGTCGCAATAGTCAACGACAGACTGCCATCCATCATGGGCTTCTTCTCCAGCCGCAAGGGGCACAAGTCGAGTCATTCTTTAACGGATCCCCCCAATGTCTACTTCACCCCGGCGCCGCCAACTCGCCTCCCTACGGCTCCCCTGCCGGCTCTTAACGGCCCGTTTCCGAATATCAACAGACCATGGACGACGACTCCCACTTTCGAACCGCCGCCGCCGCAACAACATCCCTCGCCATGGCTTCATCCCGCCGTCGCCCCTGAAGACGACATGATGCTCCAGCGCTTCGATCGCGTCCTCGAAAGCGAACAGTACACAGGCCAAGACGTCGCCGATCTCTACCTCTGCCAGCCAGCACCCGACCTCGCGACCACAACCGGACAGCGAGATCTGACGAGAGCTGCCGAGCGCAAGAGGCCTGCCGAAACTCGTCTCCTACCGCATGCCTCCGTCGTGCCCGTCCGATACCTAGCCAAGGTCCAGCTCTACATCAACTCCAAGCTACCAATGGCCCTCCCGCCTCTAACGCTGTAAGCCGTCCCCCTTCAACTCCTTTCACAATTCCCCCATCTTCACAGCAAGTTAATCCTTTTTATTTTCCCAAAAAAAAGCGACACAGCCACCTGGCCGCTCATCTGTCTCGCCGCCCAGTGCTCACTGCGCGTCTACTCACCCCCATCATCCGCCCTCGAACGCCGCCGATCAGTCCTCGTGCCCGCGGACCGCCGGTCCGGCTCAAAGGCCATGTACATCCGCTCCGTACCCGCCGACGCCGCCGGCACCGTCGTCCTCGCCGTCCGCGGCACCGCCTCCCTCGCTGATTGGGCCGTCAACCTCCGCTCCGAGCCGACGGAGCCGACGGGCTTCCTCGACGACGCGGGAAACGCCTGCCACGCGGGCTTCCTGTCCGCCGCCCGCGCCATGATCCGCCCTGCCGCCGATCGGCTGCGTCTCATCCTCAGTCAGGACCCGGCACGCGCTTCTCACAGCCTCGTTCTCACGGGCCACTCCGCCGGCGGCGCCGTCGCAGCCCTTCTCTACATGCACATGCTTGCCGACGGCGCGGCGAGCGAACTCTCTCATCTAGCCTCGTGCTTCCGCCGCGTCCACTGCGTCACTTTTGGCGCCCCGCCCGTCAGCCTGCTCCCCCTCGTCAACCCTTCATCCGGCATATTCCTCTCCTTCGTCAACGAGGGCGACCCCGTCGCGAGAGCCGACAAGGCCTACGTCAAGAGCCTACTCGCACTGCTCACCGGCCCGCCTCCGCCTCAGTACCCGACGCCAACGTTCTGGCCGGTGCCGCCCTCGACGCTGAGCAACGCCGGTCGCATCGTCGTCCTCCGCGGCGACGTGTCCGCCGTCGATGCCCGCCGCGTCGAGACGGTCGAGGCCGTCGCCTGTCGCGAGGATCAGCTCCGGGGCGTCATCTGGGGGGATCCGGTTTGCCACTGGATGAGCCTGTACGCGGCGCGCGTCGAGACGCTGGCTGCTCATGCCGTCGCCGTGGAGATTGTCTGACCTATCTGGTTACGGCATACAATTTGTAGGGTCTCGAGGTAGGAAGAGGAGAACTCTCATGATGACGAGATACGAACGAAAGAAATGCCTTACGGTCACGAAGCATGAGCGGGAAGCTGGTGCTCGAACACAGGAAGACGACAGTTCTTTCTCAAGTAGAGAAGGGACAACAGGATTGTCTACGATATATGATATATGAAGATAGAGTACAAATGATATACCAATCTGTCAACACTGGATATAACTGCTAAGCAGCCCCTTACTTGTATTCAAACAGACAGGAGGATATTCACCCCAGGCACGCTATGCCATTACGACTCGCCCCAAAAAAAGATGATGCCCATCGTGCCCTCTTCCTCTCTCCTATTTCCCTTGCCTCTTACCCATTTCCAAACCCTCCAATGCCACTCTCAAACTTCCTTTTATGAATATAGAAAACAATAAGAACCCAGCTCGTTTCCCTCCCATATCTGCCCGCTCGCCCAGCGCCGTCCGCTGCCCTTGTAAATGATATTTGCAAAGTTCCCGACCTCGGATACATGTAACTCCCGGCGTCGCATAGTCGCCGCACACCTCCCGTGACATAGTAGAGAGTAATAAATTTTGTTCCTCTTCTCCCCATCCCTCGCGTCCAAGGGGGCGGAGAAGTGGGAAGGAGAGAAAATGTGCGCTTCAACATGTCTGACGAGCCTCGCTCGTAGACGTAAGGCTGCTGTGCTCGTACCGGGTTTGCGACAACAGCCAGATGAAAGGGCTCCACGAAGCCATAACGAAAAAAGACCGGGGGAATATAAAGAACAAAGATGGGTGGAAAAGGCTGAGGCGAGAGGTGAGGCCATATATAAAGCGCAGATAGACGATAAATAAGATCAAAAATTCGGTCCTGCCGCAGACGAGCCAGTCGTCAGCAAGGCAGGTGTACATTTGTTTTTTCCCCATGCCTGGAGGATGGATGTCTTGTGTGCCGCGTGACAAAGGTTCCTATCCGATGGCGCCAAAGTCGAGCTCGCTCCCCATGGGATTGATGCCCATCATGGACCCAGCGTTGGCGTCCGAGCCAGAGCGAGGCAAAGAATTAAAATCCCCCATCTGAGGCGGCGCCTGCAAGCGGAAGTCGTCCTGCCTCTGCGTGGAAGCCGCGAAGTTCATATGATGCGACGACGGCGTGATGCCGGCAGAGCGCATGCTCTGAGGCGAAAGGCCATTTCCGTGATGCGATATGCTGCTTCCGTCATGGCCTGAGCTCAACCGCTGGTGGTGTTGACCGCTGATGGGAGTAGCCTGTCCGGCGCCGTTCATGGGATGCATGACGAGGTCAGACATGGTGGGACATCCAAAACTGCTGAGGTTGTGGCCGTAGTCGAGGCCGGGAGATACCATGCCGGGAGAGCCGACGAAGGAACTGCTCAGGTCGGACGAAGGGTGCTGCGGCAGCGACGACGGAGAGCTAGAATGATTCGACGTTGAGACGGATTCCGAAGGGCTGCCGTTCATCTCCATAGCGTACTTCTTGTCGTATTCTTCGACGGAAAACTTGCGGTCATAGTCGGAGGGGCACATGTGCATCTGGCTTGTCGGCGGTGGCTGGGCCATGCCCGCGTTGCCGAAGCCGTCGAAGATGTCGGCGCTGGATAGGCTCGAGGTCTCGGGGGCGCATCGCAGCATCGGGCTAGCTATGCGCGGGAGCACTTGGTTGACCTTGTTGAGCAGTAGCGGTAGGAAGCGGTGGTCACCGTTGCGGGACATGGCGATGATGGTCATGGTCTGACTGAGGTGCTCGCGAGGACCGACGGAGAACGGGTCGGACGAGGGAGGCTGCATGGCGAGAAAGTCGGTCATTGTCAAGGTCATCTCCAATAGCCGCTCGACCTGTTTAATGTGTGTAAGCGCCGTGTGTGCTTCCTACGCAGGGTGAAGCGGAGGTGGCATACCAAGACGGGGCCGAGCAGATCATCTTGTACAGGGAGCTGAGCCGCCATGTTGGCGACGAGGTCCCGCGACATGTGTATGGGGTATTGAAACGACATCGAATCGTCGCCGCCGCTGCCGGTTAATTGCCAGACGGTGTTCTTGAGCCAGCGTTGGTTGCTGTGTATGTCGTTGAAGTTGCTGTCCTGACAGGCGTAGGACTGTGCAAGTTCGTTGAGCTGCTTTTGCAGGTTGTTGAGATACTGCGACGATAAGCGACCCTTGGTGTTACTCCAGGAGGCAGTGAAGGCATCGTCGAAGGGGCGGTAGAGGTTGACCAGGAGGATGAAGCTCCCCAGCTGATGCGCCTGCGCATCACTGGGGTCATCGCCGAGGGTCGGAGGGTTGATGGTGGCCTGTAGAGACAGGGGACGTTGACGTTGAAGGGCGTACGCTCTGTTGTGTTGCCAAAAGAGATATAATCAGCGGCTATGGTACGACAAACGGAGTCGAGAAGAATTGTTAGGGAACTGCTCACCGCTCCAGGATGAAGAACAACCAGAATAGGCGTCGGCGGCGAGCGGACTCGGCGGCATCGAATTGCATGTAGTAGTCCTCCTTGTGCATGCCGGCCATGTGGATCATGGTGGTGGCCTCGCGGAGATAATACCAGGCCTTGTCGTGCATCTCCTGGCCGTGGTAGCAGCCGAAGAGAAAGAAGTTTGTGACGAGGGCGTTAAAGGTGACGGCGTCGAGGTAGTCATAACCCTTTCGGACGCGGAGAGTCTCCTCGAGGAGCAGCTGACTGGAGATGATGTTGGCGCCGGGCAGGATGTCGAGGCTGTAAGGGTCGCCTGGAGGCATGGACATGCCCGGTTGCAACATGATGTAGGCGCTCAGCGACGTCATGAGGCAGTAGGCATCGCGGTTCTGCTCCATGTAAAGCAGCTGCTGCTCCAGCTGATGGCGGTCGAGGATGGGCACCTGGGGATAGAGATTATCGAAGAAGAAGAGGGCGCAATCCTTGACGAGCTCGCTGGTGACGAGCCCCGGCGTGGGGCCGAGGCTCGGGTTTGTGGGGGGGCATGCGATGCCGTTGATGCGGTTCTGGACCTTTGCCGAGAGGCTCGTCTGTCGCTGGGTCTCGCGCAGTTCGCTGATGACCTTGGCGCGGGAGCCCTTGGGACCCTTTTTCTGGGGGATGGCATTATAGGTGCAGGAGAGCTGGGCGGAGGAGCAGTTACGGCAAGGGTTGACGCCGTCGCATTTTACCTTGCGACGATGGCAGGCGTCGCATGCGCGCTTGACGGCTTGCGTCATGTCGGCGAGACGTTATGTGGGAAGATGAGTTCGGGGCCGTCGGCCACGTGGGAGGAGGCCCCGAGGGGACGGCGGGAGCGATGAAAGAGGAACGACGAGGCCGTGGTCGATACCACCATGGGCCGCAGTTGAGGGGGGATTTTCTGTCGGATCCCCTGGCCCCCCCTCCCTCCCTCTGTTGTGTGGTAGTAATTGTTGATGATCGATTTGCCTTTTGGTTGTTGTTTGTATCGAAGATGGTAGGGAGAAGCTTTGATATATCTTTCGAAGAGATCTTCGTAGTCCTTCTTATTTCCTTTCCTGTGTGGAGTAGTGAAGGAGAAAAAAGAGATTATGATATAGAGAACAGGAAAAGATTTGCGGGGAAAAGAGATCCGATCTTTTTCGCGTGCTTCAGTAGCAGTAGATGGATATATGGATATATTCGGGCCTTTGCAAGCGGGTCGACGCGGGGATGGGGATGTGGGTGGGAGGGACCCTTGAACAAGCAGCAAGCTGATAGTCGTGATGATGAAGAAGTAAAAGGGAAAAAAAAATAAAGAAGAAGAACGAAGCTTGCTTAGCAGAATTGTGGGCGCCGGTGGGTTTTCTGTAGTCGTCGAGAACGGCAGGGAGGAGGAAGAGAAGATGGAATGGAACGATCACATAGTCGAGTGAGAGAGAAGCAGAGAAGGAGAAAGAGGGTGGGAGAGATAGAAGAGTAAGAATGAGAAGTGGGCAGAGTAAGAGGAAGAGATAGAGAGAGAGAGAGAAGAGAAAGAGAGAGCACGCTGACTGGCGCGGTGCAACGAATCCAAGCTTGGGGCTGAGGTTGGAATCTGTATACAATAATGGACGAGGGAGGTCAACGGCCGGGATAGACTAGATTGCACTGTGCCGCGCGGGGGAGGGGCGCCTTCGCCGTTCAAGCGGGGGGGGAGAGGAAGGGATACAGTGCGGAAAGGAAACAAATCCAGCTAGCAGCTAACGCGGACAGCTAGCGGGGAATGCTTGTAGTGCTAGTCGTGCTAGACTATTAGTAGTCGTTACATAATAGGATTTTTTTTCTTTATTATTTCCTTTCTTTTTTTCTTCCTTCCTTTCTATCGTTCTAGCTCTTCTTCTATTTCGTACTGTGAGCCGCCTCCGGCACCGCCACTGTGGCCCCCCCCTTCTTTCCCCCGCGCGCGCTGAAAAAAAAAAAAAGAGGAAGCCCCGGCGGCGGGCGGGGTGTGGAGACGGTGTGCAAATCACACTGTACGGCCATGGTAACCCGAGTCAGTTCGTCCATCCGTCCGTGCGAAACATAGAGAGAGTGTGTGTGAGAGAGAGAGAGATGGGTGATAGATAGTAGCTACCTCTTCACCGGTGGCGAACTAAGAAGCTACTTCGACAGGCCCTTTAAATTTTCTTTTTTTAACATTTTTCATTTGTTTCTTTTTTCTTCGTTCTTTTATTCCATTTCTCTCGCTCTCTCTCTCGCTCCCCCTATCACTTGTCATGGAATGCCCCTCGCCCTGCAGTAGGTCCAAGACACCATTTTTTGTAGACGCGTCTACTTGTTCTCCAGGGAGAGAGAGAGAGAGAGAGCGAGTGAGAGTGAGAGTGAGAGAAGTGAGAAAGAGGCTCGCTTGCTTCTGCATGCAGTCGCGTACGACGCTGCCCTCAGGACACGTTACCACCATGCGTTTTTTCCCCTCTCTCTTTCATGTCCTCTGGTATTTTCCGTGGTCGTCAGGGACTTGACTCGAAAACAGTTGCGGCATGCAGCAGCACGCGTCCAGCATGGCAGTTGTCGTTGCCGTCTGCGTCCTTCTCCCTCCCTCTCTCTCTATCTCTCTCTCTATCTCTCCCCGTCCTCTTCCTCTTCATCCTCTTCTTTCTTCTCTCTCTTGAATACTTTTCTTTTCCCCCCGAACTAGCTTCCCCCTCTCCCCCTCCTCCAAAGAAAAAGCTCGCATCTTGGAAAAAGGCGTCGAATCTCCATTCCGCATGCAAGCTCCTTGCGATGAATGCTACGTAACATTTCCTTTCCGGCCACCCAATCAACTGCTGCTCACCCCTTCACCTCGTGGCTTAGTCCTCGAGCCTCGGCCCGACAAGGTCAACTCCATTCCCCGGCTCTCTATAGGCTGGCCTATTCTTAGCCCGCGCCGCCATGACGCATCTTGTACTTTTTTTTTGGTTGTCATAGTCTATGGGGATTGGGGGTATTGGCTGCCTTCGGTCGCCCCGTCGATGCGCTAGCTGTCGGTTGGCTGTCCGCTGTCGTTCAGCTGACGAGGTCCGTGACCGTAAAAAGCATTGTGCAGTCAGCATCGGGTCTTTTTCCCCGTTCTTTCATCCTCCGAGCCGTCTCTCCGTGTGCCAATTCTTTCTTCTTCTTTCCTGTCTGTTCTGCATTCATCCCTGTCGTCGTGATGGTCCTAGTCACCACCCTTTGAAGAGTCAATCTTCACGTCTTACGACCAGTCGGTGACCGCGAAGTTAGAAAACGAACAATTCGTCACGTCACGTGCTTGTCTCCTAGACTCCGGTCCCGGCCCGGCCCAGCGTTTTAGCCCCGGGAGCGGCCGTCCGCTTTTATGGGTCGCATCACTGACCAGCCCACAAGCCAATACGGATACACCTAACCCAGCCCATTAAAAAACCGACTTCATCTCAACTGCCTCTGCTATCAATATCACTATCGGGGATATTATCACCACAACCATCTCTCGTCCGCATATCCGTATGTCGTAACGACTTGGGGACCCTGATTCCGGTTACCGATTATCGCCATATATTAATGAATTTCCCAACAATACGGATACTACCCTTAGTAAATGACCTGTCCTTGAACCTCTTCGCACCCCTGCGTGCCTATCCGGAGTTATCGGCGACCATGTCCTTTTCACTCGTATGGAATGCCTCGTGACTGCATTCATCACCAATGCCCGTCTCCAGCGCAAAGCCAAAACATCGCATTCAAGAACTCCGCGGTCGGAAATGTCTGAAAACTACCGATGCTCTCCCCGTTTCAATGTCTAGGCCCTTGACACAGTGGCATTACACGGCCGTCACAGTTTCACATGACCGACATGCCCAGGGCAGAGGCGGTTCCTGTCTTTATGACGCGGGTAGCTCGTTATATGATGTATTGAAGCCCAGCTGTGGACTGACTGCATCGTCTCACGCGCTCGAGGCTCCTTAGATAACTAGTGCAATCTGGAACATTGTCATTCACAATGGTCATCAATACTGTGCGTGAGTGATCTTCCATGGCAGTGCCACGTTTCGTGCCTGCCTACGTGTCCTATCAAATTGACGTGTCTCGTGGTCAAGTTACCCCGTGCTGTGATGAGTCGCGACTTCTGCCCCTGTCTCTGGAAGCCGTAAAGAACTGTAGTTTGAAGGTTCTCTCGAGTGATCGCGGTGAGAGTGTACACGTCGTATGAGATCACCTTAACAAGGATGGTAATTCGGACTGCTATACAGCCTATACCACTCAGACGTTACCCGTTGGCCTATGATGCCTGCAGGCCAACTTAGCTCGTCAACGGGCACGAACTAGATGGAGTGGGTGTCGTATGTGCTTTCGACGCCTGCTGTACTCCTGAGATGCTATGTAAATGTGCCTGCGACGACTATCCGTACGACGCCTGCTGTAAGTGCTATGTATGTATGAGAGGATCCAGCGGTCGATACGTCGACCTCGAGGGTGAAGATGTCGTCAACGATCTCTATCATCGAGCGTCGGGCTGAGTTCGAGGGTTCTTATTATATAGATAATCGACAGCTATTATGAGGAAAAGTATGTCGGCGTGGACTATGGCTGCCGTGATGGGTATCGTTGTCTCCAAACTTGATCTCGGATACGGTGAGGAAGTCGTTTTCGTTGACAATGGGAACAACGCCCATTTCTATAAGCTAATTGAAGGTATTTTGTACGTTGATATATTGTGTCCGATCGGAAATGTCGTTGCGCGTCTTGAGGATCTGCGTGATTGGTTGCGACATATGGGCGAAAAGGCTGTCCCAGAGGCTTACAAGACGGCGTTGGCCTATGGCTGCGAGTGCCTGTAGCTGGGCGAGCTGCTTGGGTCGCTTGTCAATATCTATGCGACGGAGACCGACTCCAATGGCTCCGGACGAGACAAAGACAACCCTGTGACCATTTTCACGGAGCTTGACCGCCGTGTCGACGATCAAAGTCAGCTGCCCCGGCCTCTTCGCCGCTCCGGCTTCCTGGACCGGCTCGACCTCCATCTGTTCACGACACCGACGTCGCTGGAACAAGAAAATAAGCAGGTCTAAGCCTGTATTTGCATCCGCGCGGTGCGACCAATTTGGGCCTAACCGCCAAAAGCTTCGCTTGAATAACCTACTACCCTATATTCCTTATACCACCCGCACCTCAGGCCAAGGGCATACGTTGGCACTGGGCATTTTACTTTACACAATAGCATAGATCTTCTCACAATAGTCTTCTTTTTCTTCTTACTTACATATGAATTGCTTTAAGTCTCTCACCAAGTAATGAGCAAATTCCTCGCTGTGAATACGCGTATGCATATGAGTATACTACGGTAACACATCCATGGCCAACAGAGTCAGAGAAACACCCTACCCCAAAGACTCCCAACCTTCTTCTGATCCCCTCCAAGGAAGATGGGTTCCCGGGTCCGGCACTTGTCCCAAGGGCTTTAAAGCGTCGGGTATCTACGTCGGCATTAAACCGTCTAACCTCTCCAAGCCTGATCTCGCGCTCGTCTCGTCTGATCGACCTTGCGCAGCGGCTGCCGTCTTTACCAATAATAAGTTCTGCGCCGCCCCCGTTACCTTCTGCCGAAATCTTCACGACGCTTAGAAGAATAAGGGGATTCGTAGCGTTATCGTTAACTCGGGTAACGCGAATGCCGTCTCCGGCACCCAGGCCCTCCAAGATGCTACTTATATGTCGAAGACGATCAGACGGCTCGCCCGAGCTGAAGCTGCAAGAGATAGATAACCGGACACCGATTATGCACCTATGAGTCGACCAACTTTCCTGCCCTGAAGAGACACGTTCTTTTCTTGTTTTGATAATCTGAGGGCTAGGCTTCACTTTTGTTTGGTGGGCTGCCAACTCGTTTCTGGTGATCGAGACTAGTATATATCGACAAACTCCCCTTCGCCCCCCAACAACTCCTATCAAATCAAGCGCCCCAACATCTCGGCTTCGCCTTCGCCGCGGCCTTTTTTCTTTTTCTCCTCATTCTTCTCCTCCACCTTACGCTTTAGCGTACCCTTCTTCTCCTCCGAAATAGGTACGACCTTGAAGAAGCCCTCCAGCCTCGCCTGCTGCGAAGACTTGAGGTTCTTCTCTAGCATCGCCGCCGCGCCGCGGACCCTTACCTCCCAGAAGCCCTTCTCCTTAACGAGGAACTTCACAAGGCTCTTCGTGACCCCCCTAGAACCTTGTCCAAGCGAATCTCCTGTATGGGTTCCTTCCGCTGCTCACTAAATATAAGATAGCGTAGCAAATCGGCGTATCAGAGCAAAGTGCATCCATATCCTCCGGGAAGCTGTAGCTGCTCATTGACGCGTCGATGGCCACCCTGCGTCCAGCCAGAGTGGTTCTCGATCTCACCCTCCTTGACCGCATCGGGAGCTTTCTCCTTAATGATCTGGAAAGGCTGCTTGATACCCATAGTGAGGATCTGCTTCGGGGTTCATGCTTCTTGGCCTGTTACTCCAAACCTGCCATTTCTCGCTCCGTCCTCTCCGTGGCTTCCTCAACCTTGTCCACTCGATCAACCTTTGTCGTCAATTCGCCGAGTTTTTAGCGCAGCTTACCACCATTTCCGTGGTCTCCCCAAGAATCTGCCTGGCTCCTCTGAGGTCCAGAAAGTTCTAAACTAGAGCTTAAGAGGGCGATTGGGGCTTGGTTCAGGGGCAGATCGCAATCCCCCGAGTCTGGAGACGTCACTTGGTCCAATTCCAGACCCCAAATCGTCGCCAGCCGATGGATGGTTCGCTGTTGGACTTCAGTCGTCATCTCCCGATATGTCCTCCGCACCACAGCACGAGGCAGCCGTGGATAGAACTTCTTCGCATGTCTTGAATTACTAGTTTGTATAAGATCTGGTGATGCCCCCAAACGCCAACCTTATACGGTTATACCGATATCTTCATATGAATCGACTTATGAGGCTCGTATACATATGTATGTATGTATGTATGTACGGAGTAGGTTTGTTAAACCTTGGCAAACCTACTCTAGCCGCCCTTTTTTGCCACGTCACTCGTTTCTCTTCCGCCCCCTCTTCTTCTACCTATTTCTCTCGCCCCCCTCTTTCTCCTCAACAATCCTTCATTCTCTCCTCTCTTGGGAGGGTCTTCAAAGCGACCTCCCTCCCCTTCTTCGTAGAGAGGTCGCTTCTGAGACCACTTCCCTCTGTTGTCCCTAGGACGTACGAGCTCATGATATCCGCAAGATCCTTCATTTAAACACACCCGCTACGGCCGAAGACAAGCAGCAAATCGGTTTCTCTGGACGCGATAGCAAGGTGCCACTGCTTTTTTTACATTCGCCATGAAGACTTCTATCTCCGGAGGAAACTGCGCTGCAGGCTCCTCCGGGCTATTGTATTCACACTAGAGTCTACGCCCTATTCCTTGGAGGCTACGAACAAGCTCGAGGAAGCAATGAAAGGGGACAGCTCTAAAGAGGTCAAGGTTATCCTGGCTTATGCGAGGACAAGGGCAAAATATTATTACCTTGGTATGTCCTGTGTAGTCAATAGCACGGGCTTACTACTAACGGATCTCCTTAGGAAGCTGAACGAGCTTGAGGAGCAGGGTTATATAAAGCTCAAAGCCCGCGGCATCCAGCACCGGTATCGCATTCTGAAGCCCGTCCTAGCAACAGCTCTTTGGCTTTGTCACGCACGTCGCCCCCTGAGAGGCGGAAGCGGAATACGCCCTACCCTTTGCCTACTTTGGTACGAAATACCATTTATGCGGAAGGATCTGATTCGGAATGGGAGCCGACGCCTCAATCAATTACAACATAGCTTTGCCTCTACGTTTACCGGCTAGGACTACTAGATCGGTGTAGCAAAGTTCGTTCTCGCTCTACTGGTATACAACCTCTAGGGGTAGCCTATCTCGGCCTGTCGCCAGCACTTCGGCTCGGACATAATACCGGAGCCGTGCGAGGTGGTGCCCATTGATCTGGCTGTGGAGGAAGAGCCGCCGCCGGCATACGACGGATAGACGGCTGACGGAGCCGGCAGTCCTCTCCGGAAAGTACGAGAATATTATGGAGCAGCTAGCCCAACGTCAGGCGAGCAGCTCCATGGTCTTCTATCGTAAAGATCAATTATTATATCTCATTCGGAGCGGCCTCCAACGAGATCGCCATATTGGCGAATCACAACGCGCAGTCCAGGGTCTTCGACATACGGGCCTCGCCGCTGATCATCGTCTATGCGTCGCTGGAACTACGCTTCGGGCTCATCCGGGCCATCATACCGGAATCTTCATACTATTCCTTCGAGGTACTCACGAGTACGAGGAAGTAATGAAAAGGGATAGCTCCAAAGAGGCCAATGCTATCCTGGCCAATGCGACAAAAAAGGCCAAATATGTCCGGTGTAGTCGATGGCACGGGCTTGATGCGGACAGATCTCGTCCGGAAGTTGAACTAGCTTGAGGAGCAGGGCTGTATGAAGCCCAAAGCCAGCGGTATCCAGCACCGCTATCGCATCCTCAAGCCGGTCCCATCAACAGAGAAGAGTTTCGCCAAGCTTATCCTGGACCGGCCCTCGATATTCTACCATCCCTCACCCTCTGTTTCTTTGGGCCGGCCCTCTGCATTCTCTCTCGGATAGCAAGACCAAGTACGGTTACTATGCCTATACGGCCTGTCCTGTATCTCTCTGGGCCGGCCCTCGGCCTACTGTCTTCCGCCGTTATTCTCTATCTCTTTGGGCCGGCCCTTGGTCCCTGCTATCTCCCTGCGTTTAAACCGGTACTCGACATCATACTATCCTTTACCCTCTGTTTCTTTGGGCCGGCCCTCGGCACTCCGTCGTCGTCTGGCTCAACCAGGAAGTGAGCATCTGGTTCGACGGCGAGCGGCTGGCGGATAATGGCTCGGGAAAGGAGGCGGAGGTGGACGACTTCTCCTAGCCGGCCCTTGGCTCTGTTGTCTTTCGCCACCACCTTCTGTTTCTCTGGGCCGGTCACTGGTCGCTGCTGCCTCCCTGCCCTGTGTTTCTTTACGCTGGAGCTCGACATCCTACTGTCTTTTACCCTCTGTTTCTTCGGGCCGGCCCTCTCTATCTGCTGTCTCCAGCACCCTCTGTCTCTTTGGACCGGCCCTCGGCATTCTGCTGTCTTTCGCCACCACCTTCTATTTCTTAGGGCCGGCCCTCTGTCTTCCGCTGTCTCCATTGCCCTCTGTTACTTGGGCACTGCGGACTATCGATAATATATATGGCCATCCTTCTCTCGACGTCTGTAGCGAAAGTATAGGTAGTTACCTCTAGGAGGATATCATACTCAGGCGATTTCTACGGTTAGGATACCCATAGAATATACAGAATATTACTCTATCGAAGTCTAACCCGTGACAGAGGCATCTCCTCTATACGGTTGCTATTAGAAAACGGAGCTTACATAGTTCTACCGCTGATTGTACCAAAAGGAGACGTGCGCCTCGAAAGGTGTATTGGTTATTTTCTCTTTTCTATGTTGATCGATTTATTGTATGATAGTGGTTACTTTAATAAAATCCAGTATCCGTAGAGGTACTCATCGCCTACTTCTATCATAGCGAGCGCCATTTTAGCAGGGCGTGGTTATCCCTCACGCTCCCTGGCTTGGAGTAAACCACGCCTGGGAGCAGGGCTCTCGCGACGGGGTGGGACAACACACTCCCGCAACCTCGGACCCACAACTAGCGCGATGTACTGGTCAAGTATATTTCTCATAGAAAAAATACTTCATCTGAGTTTTCTTCCCGTGCATCTTTGTCATATCGTCTTTGGCCGAAATGATTGAGAATATTGATACTCTTCGTGCCGCCCGGGCTATTATACGCTCTCGTGATACTATAGCACATCGAAGGGAGCACGAACGGTAGGGCAAGGCAAAGCCGTTACCGCCTCTCTCCCAGCGGCGCGCCGCTTCGGCACCAGCAAGTCTATGATCGAACGCGCGATTAAGCAGCTATCCGGTCGTCGCGATCTTTTTGGCCCACGGGGCAGAAAGCAGTTGTTGAACGAGGATGAAGACGATACCCTCGTTGCCTTTGTGATCTGGCTGCAGAAGGACGACGATCAAGGCCGTAAGCCTCACCGGGTCTATCTGCCAGAGCCACCCTCGACGTTCTATCCGTTATCCTGACGGACCATGAAAAGGCCCTCTTTACAGAGGCCTTTAAGGACGACCTGGCTTTTGAAGGAATCGAGATTCGATTCGCCTCCCCGGCCCACCCTCATCAGAACGGACACGCCGAACGATCGGGAGGGATAGTCACTCACATGGCATCATATCTCCTGGCGCAGGCGGGATTCCCGTCGCTCGCCCTGACAGCTCTTTTCGAGAAGAATCTCGGGAAGGTCGACATCCTCAAATGGATAGGGGATGTGCTGGATGCGTACGAGCTTTGTGAGACCGTTGGGAGCCAGATTTACACCAATAAAAGGCTCTTAACCGCCGCGGTGCCTGAGGGGCACAGACTGATCAATCTCAAGTGGGTGTTTGTGCACAAATTCGATGCACAAGGGTGTCTTGACAAGTACAAGGCTCGGGTTGTCGTCTGTGGAAATGAGCAGCCACCAAATCAGCTGTCTATCTATGCTTGCACTCTTACAGCTAGGACCTTCAGACCTTTGAAGGCTCTCACTGCCTATTTTGACCTCGAAGCACGCCAATACGACTTTGTCAATGCCTTTTGCAACAGCGACCTCAATGAGGAGGTCTATTATAAAATACCCCCGGGATTCAAGCAACCAGGGGAAACTTGGAGGTTGAAGAAGGCTCTTTATGGCCTTCGACGTTCCCCCATTCTCTGGTATAAGCTGCTCACGAGTTGGCTTGAGGAACAGGGCTGCAAACCGGCTTTGGAGGACCCGTGCGTCTGGACGAACGGCAAAGTGATTGTCTTCTTTTACGTTGATGATCTAGTGGCCCTATTCCGCAAAGACATGCAGGCAGAGCACGACAAGTTTCGGGAGGTCGACAAGGCCAGACGCGGTGTTGATACAGGCGGCGCCGAGGATATCACTGCGTTCTTCGCAAATCTCCAACAAATCATCACCTTATATGGCATCTCGGCCTCAGAGATCTGGAACGAAGACGAGTATGGGATCCGCATCGGCAGCCTAAGAGAGGGCGTTTCCGTTATCGTCGTGCGATCTACCCGTTACTGCCGTTCTGAAGTGACTGATCCGGGCGATCGAGAGTCGTGCACTCTTATTGGCGCGGCGAACGCTATCGGCTATACGATACCGCCTTGGCTAATCTTCAAAACACTCGCCCGCGAGTTATAGGGCGAGATCGATACCCCTGACGAGATTCGATTCCTCAGGACGGAGACCGGCTTTAGCAACGCGGAGATCACCCTTGAATGGGTGCACCACTTCAACAGGGTATCGTGGGATAAGTCTGCTTATGCTTAACGCACGGGAGAGACGTTCTTGGGCTGGCTTGGCTATGATGAGTGGCTTCGCGACCAGTATAACCGAGAAGCAGAACTCAGGGTGGTTCCTGCGGATCAGAAGAAATCTCGGCAGCTTTCAATGAGCTCGGACTTCAAGATTCCCGCAACTCAATTGGTCAACAGTATGGGTTTACCTGGAGAGGGTGGACAGAAAATTCCCGATACCATTTGATTGACGGCCTGACTACTATCGGAGGTCCTTCTCCTTTTGATACCCCACCGTATCTGCGCATTCTGAATCTACACCGGACCTCCGGGAAAGCGATTAATCTCCGTAACTAATCTTATAGTCCTTGAAGAAAATAATACGGAAATCCAGAATTTACCGGAACGGCGAAACCAGACCGTCGAGATCGCCTTACGCTTAATCACCTTTCCTCTTCTTTCCTCTATTGCTCCTCCTACTATTCTACTACACAATCAATTGTACCACCATTCGATTCCATTTTCCCGGCGCTCCTCCACAAACAATCACATTGTCCTATTGTCCGATTCCTCGCGAAGCAATCAACAAACCATTGTCCGAACGACCTCTCTATCGCAGCACAGGCGCAGAAGCCGACCCCCGCAGACTTTGAAGCGCTGAACCGACGCGTCAAGTGGCAAATGGAGCATCCCTCACGTGGCCTGACGTACATCCCTCTGGACCTCGCGCGCGCTAAGGTCTTCATTTTTTCGGACGGCTCGTTCGCGAACAACAGGGACCTGAGTTCGCAGATTGGGTACCTGGTTGTCCTTGCGGAGGAGGAGAGGATCGACACGGTCAACGGCAGCCACTTCACGATGCAGGGGAACGTCTTTACCGTAGACAACCCCCGGCCACCCTTGGCCACTCGCGGTCCTCCCCATCCAGTTCTCCCTCAACAATTCCTTCGCGTCCGTCATTGGCTGCGTACCCAGTGAACTGCTCAACGGGCCAGCGTATCCCTTTAAGTGTCGTAGTGCCGCCCCCTTCGTAGCGGGACCCACAATGATTATTCAGCCTACAGATACAGAACTGCCATAGCAGCTATCGTGGCACCAGGTGTAGAGGCCTAATAATCCGGTACATTATTCAAAGTGAAGCTATCACCTAAAACAATGTATTTTCACAATCGTGGCAGCTAATTGGCTACGATCCCTGTGCCGCTACAAAGGGGGCGGCACTACGACACTTAAAGGGATGGACGACGGTATGCGAAGCCTCGGCGACCGACGCCCCACCATGGAGACCCGGAAGCGAGATACGAATTTCTCTCGACCCTTTCATCGTCGCAGAACAGAAGGGCAAAAAACACTCGAAAAAGACCTCTCTTAGCACCGCGCCATTCCAGCTAGAGAACTTGCCTCTATCGTTAGACAGCAATCTAGCCCTTCAAGGTCATATTTTCGGCAACGAGATATTTACAACGATTGTCGAAAAATTCTCTTTAAAGCTCTTGAAGGCCTTACCGCTACCCAGACCTTCATTAGCCACCTTCAAAGGGGTGATCTAAAGCACTTAATGGGATACGACAAACAAAATAGGGCTACGGTAGTGCTTTGGATATCTCCATGTTGCGAGGCTATGTGGAAGAAATTCTCCGATGTTCTTGGTCTCGATAATACGTACAAAACGAATAGGTTCAAGATGTGTTTCTTCCAAGCTATAGGCATCACGGATTAGAAGAGTGTCGCGAACTTTGCCTTCGGCCTTATTAATACAGAAAAAGAGGAGGGATTCGACTGGCTTTGTCGCCGCCTTGATGACCTTCGCGGACAGGTTCACGCCCCAGAGCCGAAGGTTGTCATAACAGATAACGAGAAGGCACTAAAGAACGCCCTCGACAATACCTTTCCTCGATTACAGCAACAACTATGCATCTTTCATATCAATTCTCCTCGATTATAGCAACAACTCTGCATCTTTCACATTAATTCTCCTCGATTATAGCAACACCTCTGCATATTTCCTCTTTATTCTAACGTTCGAGCGAGGATTCGCTACGACGCTGACGAGCGTCCGAGAAACACGTATCGATACCTTTCACGTCCTTGCAAGGACGAAAAACCTTGCACCACGACCACGACCACGACCCCCGACCAGCTGAATATCAGACGCAGAAGGACCTCCGCCTCGACGCTCAGCCCGACTAGCATGAAAAGAACCAGAGACCGACGAGACAACCAAGATGGCTTCCTCGTCTGGAATGACGATGCCGACACCTGAAGACTTCCAATCACTCCTCCAGATGGTCGTCCGACAGACCAAGGCTATGGAAAGCCAGACGAAGGAAATTTCTCGAATGAGGACCGAGATTCAGGATCTGCAAAAGAATAGACTTCGTACTCCCGAGACGCAGATCCAAGACACCGACTCGGACGCTCTGGAAGGCGCCCGGCACCTCTGATCAGGCTGATGATGATATCCTAGTTGACGATGACGCCGCTGATAGTCCTGCTCAATGCAACGCTACCCAAGAAGAGGCTGAGAATGCTTTCGCCGTACCGCCGCCGGCAAGTGAGGCTATGACGACTAGTATGAGATTTACCAAAGTCCCTTACAACTCTGATTCTTCTTCAAAAAGACACCTACTTTGGGGATTCTTCTTTCGATTTTTTCACCCCTTCGTCACATCTCCTTTTTTCTTCACCTTTTCACTCTCAATCTCCTCTCGATTCCTTCACGAAAATGTCTCGTGTCCTCCATTCTGCTGCCCAGCACGCTGGTCGTGGTCCCCCTTCAGACATTCCGGACAACGAGCGCATCGAGGAGCTCTCGGATTCTGAGCCCGAGGTCTCCTCATGTATTTCTTCTCCCTCTCCGGGCTCCGAGGCACCTCGCCCAAACCCTCCTACTTCGGCGCCCCCTCAACCGCCTCCGTCGAATTCCGGCCGCTCGCAGACTATATAACAACTTCTTAACCGGATTTCACAGACCTTGGGGAACTATCATGGTTCCTCGGTATTCATGTTCAGCGAAATCATCGTCAAAACAACCCCTAAAAAGCACCGGTCGCCTCACAAGAGGATGAGGGTTATAATGGCGTACGAATCAGGCATGACAGCCCCCGCAATTGCCGTCAAAGAAGGGTTCACGGAGAAAAGGAATTGTCATGGGGAAGCATCTCATTTTATATCACTTGTACCCATTGGTCGCAGGTAATATTCCGAGTGCTCCCCCATAACAATTCCTTTTCTCTCGTTTCTTACCCGTTATCTCGTGCCATTCTCCCTACGGGTGTATCAAATGGTAGCAATTCGCGATACAAGGCCTTGCGACGCCCAAAGCTTCCGAGGATTTCGTCGACCTCCACCTCAACAGTCGGAGGTCTCGATTGACACAATTGAACAAGAACATCATCCACTCGTACATACAGAATAGTCACAAAGGACTATTAGGTCTGTAGAGACCTCCGACATCAACGTTGTGCAGAGTACATATATCTCCTGATCAAATGCTATCGAACGACCATGCGAAGGTGGTCCTCATCTCCAGATACAACCCCAAAGCCAACGCCGTCGTTGAAATTGGGCATCAGGGAATCACAGGGGCATTAGCCAAGCTGTCGAAAGAATCAGGCAAATGGCTCAAGTACCTCCCTCAAGCTCCGACGAGGCGGCCGCTCGGCGTCTACAGTGAGCCAGAAGATACTTCAACAACCCAGCTTCATTTAAGCCAATTGGATCTTCTCGGACGAGACGTTTATTATGCGTGGGGAGGATAAGAAGACTAAGTGGGTTTTTCTACACCCGGGTACATCACGATACCCTCACTTCAACCGGCTCTCCTGACTGCCATAGGCCGAGATATTGGCCAAAGATCGCGTACCGGCTAGGCTCAAGCCTACCAAACACTCACAGATGTTTTAGGCCGCCTTCGCCCTCGGGCGGCGGATATCACTTACACTTTTACTCGGAGACCCGGATACCCGGAGGGGGGGGGGGGGGGGGTTATCCTCGACTGCCTTAAGGAACAGTTGTACAAGATAACGCCCCGGTGTATTAAAATTGCTGCTGCTATTGTCACCCGATACAATCCATTGTTCCACTTTTCAACTCCATTTTCTCCGCGCTTCCTCGACAACAATCCCTTTGTCCTATTGTCCGATCCTCTGCGAAGCAATTTACAATCCATTGTCCGAAACGATCGAAAGTGCTGTCCAACCTTTTGTACTTACATGGACATTGCGGCTAGCATCCGGTAAATGCCGAAGGCCTTGTTAAGCGGTTCAAAGCCCGGATTGTGATCTGTGGCAATCAGCAACCAGATAACGGAGCTGATACATATGCGGCAACTCTCCGCGCACGAACGTTTCGACTGATGTCCTTACGCAATCACCAACTATCATGCGCATGTCACAGCGCTTGCTCTTGGCCCTTGGACCTACACTGATGCGGTCGTACGACCGGAATCTGTGCCAGAGATAATCTGGAAATGAAGCAATATGATGTTAAGACTGCGTTTTTTGAACACAACCCTTCCAGAGCCGGTGTACTGTAAGATGCCGGCAGGATTTGAAGAACCCGGGACGTATAGCCTTGGCCGTCGGAAAGCTCTCTCAGGGGCTTACCAATTTCGGTCCACAGCATCTCTCTACCGCCATGCAGGTCCTACAGTACATCAATCACACTGAGGACCTATCCGTCACCTTCAACGGCCACGATGACGAGATCGTGGCCATGTCCGATTCTTCCTCCGGAGATAACGCCGACCGCAAGAGCACGTATAGTTTTGTTATCCATGTCTTCGGGGGTATTGAAGCCTTTAAGTCCGGCAAGCAAGATACCGTAATAACCTCCTCTACAGAAGCCGAACTCCTCGCCCTTTCCCATGTCGTTAAAGAGGTTCGGGCCTTCGAGAGGCTCTGTCGGCAGGTGGGCTTTGAGCCTTCGGATCAACAAACCCGGATTAGGTATGATAACCTACAGACGATCCGGCTCGTAATAGACGAGACTCCGAAGCTCAAAACGAAGCTTCTACATGTCGACATTCATAGCCATTGGCTACGGCAATCTCCCCTATCCTCTACATGTTGTATACAACTGGCTTGGCGACCCAACCCGACGTTTCGCGTGTGCAGACGACTGCGCGATGCTCGCGTTCGGCAACACCCTTGAGGAAACAACAACTCAAGCATAGCAGGCCCTCGATGACACCCTTCACTGGGGTGCCCAGAACGGTACTGGCTTCGACCCTGGAAAAACGGAAACTATGCACTTATCCCGGAGGAGACACCCCCTCTCCCCCCTCGATTACCGACGGCCCGAGAACGGTTCAAGCAGAAGGCGCTATACGGTGGCTAGGCCTCTGGCTTAATCGTTAGCTCAGCTACAAGACCCATATCGAGACCCGTGCCGGCAAAGCCCAACATAGATGAAGATTGCAACCAGAGGACAGACACCCATCTTGACAGTGATTGTCTATCATTCCCGTGCGCACTTACACGAAGCCCAACCAACACTGATCAGTGGTTGATCAAGGCAACCACAGATTGGCAAGGAAGGAAGACCAACCCTGACAACGGATTCTCGCACTCGGTGGGACAAAGGAAGTTGTGATTGATACGCGAGAACCCGGTTCTGTGCAGTTGAATTATTCCCAGGTTTTCCACCCGAACAATACTCGATATCTTCCCGATTTCAATCAGGAGACACTTCGAAATCGACAAGAAACAGCACTCCTTTAGAACAAAGAAGGAAGGTGGCAGACCACGTCAGGGGACTCAGCCGAGTCAAGAAAGGCACCCCCCCCAGTCTCCATAAGAGAAGCGATTATATATCTCCGCAGTCGATGCGAAATCCTTCTTCCATCAATTTCTGATACACCCGGATTATATCGGACTGCCACCCCATCACTGTCAATACGATGAGTTTCAATAAGAAGCAGACGCAGCTTGTGGCCGTTACGGATACGATTATCTTCGTTGAGCGATTCACCTTGGTAACCATCGCGGTCTTGAACAGTCCAAGGTCGCCCTAATAGGGTTCAAGAACTCTCCAGCCCACGCGCAAAGATTCATGGATACCCTTCTCAGACCGTTCGCCGGCTTCGCAGTAGCGTATACTTCTCGGATACGGCGGCGGAATACCTGGAGCACCCCTTAGAACGGTATTCACAGCCTTCGTAAAGAAGAATATCGCGCTTTCCGGGCTGAAATCCTTCCTAGGATATCCATCGGTATAGCTCCTCGGATATAAAGTCGACGCGCTAGGTATTATGAATACCGATAACCGCGTCCGCGTTCTCAAAGAAATCAAGTTCCCTAGTACGCTCGGTCAACTAGAAAAATGGCTCGGGATAGTCAGTTGGCTACGATCGGTTTTGTCCTCCGAGGCTTGGAAGATCCGTATCTTGTCATTATCCGTCTCGCTAGTCGAAGACCCCCCTCCAGCGCCGCGTCATTGCCGAGTTACCACGCGAACTCAAACAGAAATTCCCCGAGGGGACGCTTCTGCAGATCGTGAAGCCTCTATACGGCGTCGCAGAAGCAGGTATTCATTGGTTTGAGACATACCAGGGCTATCTCTACAAAAACCTCCGTATAACTCCGCTTTATGACCCGTACCTCTTGGTTATAGCAAAAGACAAAGCGGAAGCCGCAGGATATTTTACGGTATACGCCCTGCAGATAGATATATACGGGATTTATTACCACGACGGACTTCCTCGCCGCGGAAGAGGCAGAACTGGGCAAGGCCAATATCACGGCCAAGCCTAGGAAGGCCTTGTACGAAGGCGACTAGGAAGACTTCAACGGTTGCCGGATCCGACTCCTTGATGACGGTACACTCCTCGTCAGTCAGAAGGGTCAAGGGGAGAAGCTCGCTGCCGTCACCCCCGACGAGAAAGATGCTTATTCTCGCCGATGGTCTGGGAAAGGAGAGTGGCGTTGGTTGGCAGGGAGAGGGATCCGTCGCCGTTGAACGTAATCGCTTTATCGGAGGCGATATACGCTATCTCCTTTTTTGATCCCGGGTGTTGGGGAACGGGAGAATCTCGTCTCTGCCCTGGCATCCTTGCTACCGTTGTCGGCGAACTGACGAGCAGACGTCGGATTGAAGGTCCCAACTCCGACGTTACCAATCGAAAGGACCCTTTCTGTCTTTGCCATGGTGCATTCCGCCCGAACCGCCGTCAAGACGACCGTTGATCTCGATACTTGCGGTGAAATCGACTTTATCGACCCCACTTCCGCTCAACAGCACGGCCTCACTTTGATGGACAACTCACCCACGCTCGATGATGGTTCAGCATTGTCTGTCGCCGGTGTTGGCGGCCACGCGGCGTTGCTTGGCCTCTGGAAGGTCGACCTATCTCTTCGTGATAGCCGCGGTACCGAGAAGACCATCACCCGATACTGCGTCGGGATTCCAAGCCAATCCCAGGACTCTCATCCTATCACCCTGGGAATGCCTACACTCACTGAACATCACATCCATCTCTCTCCCGACTCTCGTTCTTGGTGGTTCGAAGCCACAAAAGTCTCTACGAAACTCCTCTCTGCTAAATAACTGCGTACGCGTGGGCGTGTTCTCTCGTGTCGTGGATCTACTACGTCGGGAAGTGTGCGATTCGGTCGTGGGGATGGCGATGTTCGGATTTCGTGGCTTCGGGCTGCGGCCTGTCCTGGGGTCTGGCTGGCGGTTGAACAGAATGCTCAGCTGGAGGCCCTTCAGCTTAGCCGACGCAAGCCTCTTCCGGCCGGCACGCCTTTCGACGGTAATAAGAACGTTTTTCCCGCATGGCGCGCCCTTATGTCCCATAAGCTGTATTCCGACCGCGATTGTATCGGCGATAATTATAATCAATGGGTCTTTATTTATCAAAACCTCTCGCCCCCGGTTCAGGCCAAAGTCGCTCCCTATTTTGAGGATAGCGCTACCTTGAACTACGACCCTTAAAGCTTTTTGGACTATCTCGGATCCATGTTTCTTGATCCCCACCGCCGTCAGACGGCTATGGTTGAACTTGAACATCTTAAGCAGCGTTCTCGGGAATCCTTTTTCTGACTTCCTCGTTCGCTTTGAGGCTAAGTTGGGTCTTTCGGGCGGCTCTGCCTGGAATGATGAGGTCAAGGTTATGCGCCTCCGACATTCACTCTCTCCGGAACTTCGCAATCATTGTGTTGGCCGCGGCGTGCCCCTTAACGATTTTCCGGCCGCCGGTTGCGCGAATAGGTCGAAGGTCGTGAGGCTGCCTGCGGTAAATTGAGCCGTGGTAGAATCCAAGGCCCTCTTTGGCTCGCAGAACTGGTGGTCAGGAACCATGCAGCCCTCCCGGAAACGGGCTTCGGCCGCGGAGGTTACCAACGGCTTGCAGCAACAGGTCCAGAAGATCCAGAAAGTGATGAACCAGGCCATCAGGGGCTGCTGCCTCCCTGTCTTAACCCGATAGAGAACCTATGGAAGATCTTTGAAGACAAGACAATTGATGCCCGCCCCGGAGCTCTCTAACTTGCCCTCTAACAATGTCTCCAAGCAGAGGCACTGCAAGGTAGTGGTTAAGGCGTGGGAGTCGATTGAAGATAGGGTATTGGAAAACCTCATGAATTCGATGGCAGCGGAGAATTGAGGCTATCGTGGCTGCGGGGGGGTGGTACACAAAATATTACCTTCTTCTTGGGAATCAGGAACATCAATCAGGGCTTCCTTGCCATCGAGTCCTCTGGAGAATTCACGGACGTTCAGGTCCTCCACAACAACGAGGAGATTGAGATAGCCTCGGATACCGCCTTTGCCGATAACCCAGACTCCCGGAAATCGAGCCAGGGATGCCTGGTCTAATTGTTGTTCGAATTGAGGCGTGCAATGCATGTGTGATTAATCTGCTTCATTTCGAACAACAGTTATGAGCCCGGTTGGAGCTCTGAATTGAACACCCCTTCAGACAAATTCACACTGCTAAATTACTCCTTCCGGGAATCCCTTTTCAAAAGTGAGGCTATCGTCAGATTCGACAAAAGCCCCTTTTCAATTGCTTCTTTTTCAAACAACAAATCAATATAGTAACAACAACCTATTAACCCTTCCTCCTCATCATCACTAGAGCTTATTGGCTGAGATGGCCCGGATGAGAGAGGAATTAAATAGTCGGCTACGATTCAGAGGCATCCGTTCACACTACTACACAAACGAATCACTTGATCAACGCCCTAATTTACGATTCTAGGGCAAATATCACGGTTATCAACAATACCGCTTGGTTCGACAAAGGGTCCTATACAGAAGGATCCTGTCAGAGGGATATAGGGCTAAATGTACACCGCTGCACCTTGGGGGGTGCTCCCTGTTTTGCTTGGTGTAGCGGTAGGTACAAACGCTTATGACAGTTATGAACCCGGTTAGAGCTCTCTTTTGACCTATGCTTGAGTCAAAATACACTGCGCAAATTGCTCTTTCCGGATTTTCAAAGCCTTGAGAAGTAAGGCTATCACCAAAACCCCTTTTTCCTTTCAAAATCAAACAAAACGACATAACCAAATTCAACCTTCAACAATCGATATTTTTTAAATCAATCAATCAAATAATAAGACGGATTCATACGCTATTAAGCCTACCTCTAGGCTTACGAAGCCAGAGGACTGGACCTCTTGGTGGAACAACGTTGTAGACACAGCCGAAGACCATAAGGTATGGGAATTCATCGACCCTAAAGGTGACGAAGAAATCGAAGAGCCTAAGGAGCCTCCCGTTCCTTCGGAGGCTAGGGCAACCAGGTCTAGATTATCAGAAGGCCCGACCTACAATCAAATCTATACTAAATATAAGGATATTCTTATACCTCGCTATAAGAGGAAGCTCAAACAATACAAAGAATAAAAGAAGGGGATTAAAATCATAAATACCTTTATCAAATCAGGGGCTTCGGCGTACCAAACGTCGTTCAACAACGCCCGCACGCCCCGAGAAAAGCTTCAAAAGCTGAAGGCCAAGGTCTGGCCAGGGGATTGGCAGGAAATTAAATTCGCTGATGACGCTCTCACAGCCCTTTTCGACAAGAACCTCGGAAAGGTCGATATCCTGAAGTGGATAGGAGACGTGCTCGACGCATACGAGCTTTATCCCTCTCGATCCCAATAACCTTCGGCTTTACGTCTTTACGGACGGCTCTTTCGCGAATAACCGCGATCTCACGTCCCAACTAGGCTTCCTGATTGTTCTTGCCAATGAGTCCCGTTCTGATGCCTCAAGTTTCGCCATCGAGGGCAATATCGTGCATTGGTCCTCGACCAAGTGCAAGCGTGTTACGAGGAGTGTCCTCGCGAGCGAACTGTACGGCATCGTTCAAGGGATTGATTCCGGACTGGCAATCGATCGTACAACACCTCGGCCTTTCCCCTGTTCCCCTCGTCTTATGCACGGATTCACGATCTCTATACGACTGACTGCCTTTACGGTTGCAAGGCCTATCCGATGACTAGGGCAGCAGTCAGAGGCCTTCAGGGGAAACTCGACCCTAAGGCTCACATTGGTTACCTGGCCGGCATTTCATCAACAACACAACACAACGTTTGGGTACCCTCTCTTAAGAGGAACGCCCTAATCAACACTTCCTTCGTCAAGTTTAACGAAAAGAGCTTCTACGGTACGGACTATAAAGACAAAAGGGAGATTCAAAAGGAAACGATCAAATGGATTAGCTTGGTTGAGGAAGAAGAGGAAGAAGAAGAGACCCAACCAAAGGCATCATCAATTCCCGAACGTCAGGGGAATTCAAACCCGACCTCAGCGGAGACCGCTCCAACAGATCAGGAGGAGCGGCCCACCGAAGCCGGAGACAAACACGAGCCTTTGAGGCCCTTGACTCCCGGACTCCCTTGAGGGGATAGGGGACGCAGTCTTCTTCCTTTCTCAGAACCTCACCACAGTCCCTCACAGAGATCGTCTTCCGGAGCCCCCAATCCACTACAGAGAAGCCTGCGGACGACCCGACAGAGATACGGAAAATCAATTACGTGATGAGATTAATGGCCTGGCCGATAGGGTATTTGGCAGGGATCCAGATATCAGAAAGGAAGGACCTGGTCGATATCACATAACCCACTATAATACGAAGAACTCCGCAAGAAATCTCTAACGCCAAGATATCAAGGAGCCACTGCCCTAGCAGCGACCACAATTCTCTCCTGGCAGTGGCTGGGAGCCCTCAGAGCTTTCCTTGCGGATGGATGGCCATATTGCGTACATATGTATATATTTGAGGTCTTCCGACCGTTAGTCAAGGACTTCAGAGCTCTCAGTTATATCACACACACACCTACGTTCACATTCACACTGAGTTCCTGACACCAGATCCTCCACTCAATACCTTGTGTGGGTGCCTCATCTACAACGTCACGCTTTCTTTGACACCTCCTATGTCACATTCAACGAAAAGCTCTTCTATGGATCCCACTACAAGGTCAAAGAGAGTCCTCAGAAGGAACTCACAGATTGGATTTCTCTTGTGGAAGAAGAAGAGGAGGAGTCGGGGCCACAGGCCTACGGCTCAGAAGCACGTGACTTCTCGCAAAAAAAAACTCGGATTCGTCAAAAACAGCGGCAAACGACGAATTGACCGCTGCCGGGCCCGAAGAAAAATACGACTCTCTCGAGCACACGGCCAGCACCAGTAACGACCCGGAAGACACCTTCAAGGAGGCAGAGCATTTCGTCCCTTTAATACCTGATTCACTGCATGACATAGGAGACGCTGTCTTTTTCCTGGGATCAGACCTCACCACCACCCCTCACAGGGATCGACTTCCCGATCCCCCCCCTGACTTACAAGGAGGCCTGTGGCCGTCTTGACCGGGAGAGTTGGACCGAGGCCATATTGAACGCTGCCGGGCCTGAAGAGACTGAATCACGTGATGCACAAGAGGAATCGTTCGACCACACATCCGGCATTCACAACGACAACGAAGAAGCCTTCAAAGAGGCAGAACCCTTTGCTCCTCTTACACCTGACTCTCTTCAAGGCATAGGGGATAGTGTCTTTTTCTTGGGCTCTGATCTCGTCACCCCTCCACACAGGGATCGACTTCCTGATCCCCCTTTGACCTATAAGGAGGCCTGTGGCCGTCCTGACGGGGAGAAGTGGATGGAGGCTATGAAAGAAGAAATCGTCAGGCTTGAAGGCCTTCATGTTGCCGAATAAATCGACCTTTCTAACGTTCCCGAAGGCCATCGACTTATCAATCTCAAGTGGGTCTGCGTGTATAAGTTCGATGCCTAGGGGTATCTCGACAAATACAGGGCCAGAGTCGTGGTCTGCAGGAACGAACAACCCGTAAATGAACTCTCAGTTTACGCCTGCACACTCGCCGCGAGGACCTTTCGTCTTCTCATGTCCATCACGACCTATTTCGACCTCGAGGCTTATCGCAGAATTATGGCCAAATCAAAGAAGAAGATCGTGGAGGGGACGGGGGACATCGACATCGTGACACCATTACTTCTAAAGACGTGGTAATGGGAGACGCGCCAGCGCCGGTTGACTACGCGTATCCAATGCCTCGACAGGAGCATATGATTATGAAACTACGCAATAAGAAATTTATCTCCGCCGTTGACGCCAAATCCTTCTTCCACCAGTTCCTTGTCCACCCCGACCACATCGAAAGGTTTACTCCGGTTACACACAGCGGGCTCGAACAATTAAAGGTAGCTCTTATGGGATTCAAGAACTCGCCCGCATACGCCTAACGTTTTATCGACTCCCTGCTCCGCCCCTTCGCGGGATTCGCCGCGGTATATATCGACGATATCGTGATATTTTTAGATACAGTCGAAGAATATCTTAAGCACCTCCGGACTATCTTTTCCACCTTCGTTAACCGTAACGTCGCCCTCTCCGGCCCTAAGTCCTTCCTCGGCTACCCATCCGTCCAACTACTCGGATATAAGGTCGACGCCTTCGGTATTATGAATACCGACGATCGAACACGCGTCCTAAGCCTTATCGAGTTCCCCTCGACCCTCGCACAGCTCGAACGCTGGCTCGGAATGGTAGGGTGGACTCCAGCCCCTGCGAAGCCCTAGCCACTCGAAAGAAGAAGTCCAAGCAAGGCCAAGCATCTGGACGAGAGTCAGCCGAGAGTGAGGGAGTTTTCGTCCGAAGTCCCGACGTTACCAGGCAACCATTTTTCGGCAACCTCAGGCAGCACACCGCCAACCGAGCCAGTACCTCAGGCACCCGCGAAGCCGATAAACAAACAACGCGACACCCCGCCCCTCTCTCTCTCTCCTCTCTCCCCCAAACATCACTCCCCATGATTCCCGTTCCACGCACCAGTCACCCATCGGGATAACGTAGCCGGGACGCGGTATTCCGCAGCTCATTCTCTGATCGTCTGGACACGCAGCAACCGCAGATTTCATACGAAGGTTACCGGCGCGTACTCGAACTATACGGCTGTGAAGACAACGCTATCCAGTCTTTTCACGAAACCCGCCGCAACGCGTGGCGGCGCTAGAAGCTAGCCAACGTCAACATCCTAAGAGACTTCCGACGCATCGCGCGCACATAGAGGGTCTTAGTCCGGAACACGGCTAGGTTAATAACAACGGATCGTACTTCCCGACCGGAGAACCAACCTCACCAGGGTTTGGGACAAATCAAAAACATACTCAGGAGAACCGTACGACCTGCTAGATGATAAAGTACGCGTTATAATGAATATTTGTTACTCGCTCAAGATTCATCCATCCAACTTCTATATATTATTTTCTCGAATCCTTTCCGGAAGAGCACAACGCTACTATATCAGACACGTACCCTAGTACTGTACATTTACAGACGTTTACCTCCAGGTAAGGAGGCACTTCGACACAGACGTTAACCACTCCCACTACTATACGGATTGGACTTTTACAACATTTCGAACCGTTCGTAATTCGAACCTAGATTATAAACCATACGAAGTACTATAGAAATTATTCGACAAGCTTAACCTTTGCCAGCGAGCACTCGGAAAAAGAATATAGCGGAACCCCCCTCCTACGAACGACCCTTATTAACGCATAGGCCGATTTTAACAAGCATCCATGTTTTCTTAGCAAGCATCCAAATTCGTCGGAATTTTTTTTCGCCGTACCCGGCCGTGACGTATCGAAGTAGCGCTCAAGTATCGGTACAGCCAATTAATATGGGCATATCCCTATACCCGACTAAGCCGCGTCTTCTTTACTCCAAAAATCACTTTAAAATTACTCCAAAAATCACTATAAAAATCACTACAAAAATCACTCTAAAAATCACTATAAAATCACTTTAAAAAAGCACCCCGAAATACACTCCGAAAAGCACTCTGAAAAGTACTCTAAAAAGCACTCTGAAAAGCACTCCGAAAAGGATTACGTAAAGCAGCCTATCGAAGGAAGCCGAATACGAATACGAATACGCGTCGCGGAAAGCACTGCAAAAAGCACTGCAAAAAGCACTGCAAAAAGCACTGCAAAAAGCACTGCAAAAAGCACTGCAAAAAGCACTGCAAAAAGCACTACAAAAAGCACTGCAAAAAGCACTACAAAAAGCACTGCAAAAAGCACTGCAAAAAGCACTGCAAAAAGCACTACAAAAAGCACTACAAAAAGCACTGCAAAAAGTACTGCAAAAAGCACTACAAAAAGCACTGTAAAAAGCACTGCAAAAAGCACTGCAAAAAAAGCATTACGTAAGCATCTCTCGTGAGATAGCGAATACGAATACGAATACGTGTCGCAAAGGCACTGCAAAAGGCACTGCAAAAGGCACTGCAAAAGGCACTGCAAAAGGCACTGCAAAAGGCACTGCAAAAGGCACTGTAAAAGGCACTGCAAAAGGCACTGCAAAAGGCACTGCAAAAGGCGCTACAACAAAAAACGCTATAAAAAACGCTGTAAAAACAGTGCTAATTAAAGATAAAAGGGACACGCCTTAGTCGGGCGGAGGTCTTGTGCCCACCCACGTTACCCGTACCGACTACTTGAGCGCTACTTCGATACGTCCCCGCCGGCCTCGGCAGAACTCAAATCCGATGGAATTGGATGCTTGCTAAGAAAACATGGATGCTTGTTAAAACTGGCCTAACGCATATCGAGGAGTCCCGGAACTCGAATTCGCCCTATTTAGGCCAGCTATGGATATCGAATCCCTGATGGCTGACCTCCGCTCGTCTTTGGAAACTGCAATGGCTCGCAAGACAATTTCACCTTAGTATCTACAAGACGACGCCAATGGAACATTCTACCTTGACCGAAGATATCAAAGGAATTTCGAACGTAGAAGTGCCCGGTGTGTAAGGAAGAGCACTATATATATACGTGCTGAGCTGCGGAAAGTTACCTAGCTACTACCATTGGTATTGGTACCTCGAACGAGAACGATAGCGAGCGTCTACTGCCCGACAAAGATCGACTTACATAGGTGCTGTGTGAATGTGCCTGCGATAGATACGACGCCTATGTATGTCTACGCAGCTCACGCTCTCAAAAGTGGAGGCACCTCCGTAGAAATGGTAGAAATGAGTGACTATCGGCCCTTTTAAATAAAGTTATAGGGCGCAGCGTGCTGCTCAACAAAAACCTACATATAAGAGGCCAGCTCGCGTCATGATTCCTGAGGCAAACGTATGTACATATGTACGTGAACATCTTCACTCTCTTCCTTCTTCGCCATGTCTGGCACCGAGCAGAACTCCACCGACGCGCTCCCCTCGTACGAGGACTTGAGAGACAGGACAATAATAGTCCGTGGTTCTAGTACTCTCGATCGTCTCTACTGGTCTTTTCAGGGTCCCCTTTCCACTTCCGTCTTCCTCTTACAAGACAAAGATGCCCGAGACGGGCCCAAGGAACCTTTCGTTCAACAGACGTCGACCGGTTTATTAGTTTGGCACCCGGCCTCTCAAGATACCTTAGTTGAACCTAAAGTCTCGTCTATCAGCGTGGAGGTTAACGAGCTTTATTATGGTGTCGACGATTGGGATGCAATACATGAGAAACACGCTTGGGATGATGATGATGATAATAACTGCATCTGGGGAGAGGAAAACATGGAATTCGTGGACGAGGATGGAAACGGGCATCGGCCGTTATTATACTGCGGATACTGTGAAGAGGAACGACCCAAGGACCCTCCACCCCTGGTGGTTAAGGCATCGACTAAGCCGTACGTTACGGCTCATGACTATGTCTCGAGTGTTCACCCTTGGCTTCTTAAGCTACGACAAGATATCCTACGAGCGATAGAAGTAAGTACGGGTATAACGCTTGACTCGGACGCAAGATTAATAGTCGACTGTTTCCGGCCGAATTTTTTGAAGACGCCGGAAGAGAAGGAATGGATCAGGTTCAAATAATCAAAAGATTAAAGAAGAAGCCCGAATCTAGCATATCTCACGGGAGAGCCTAGGAAATTATGGCAGCTCTGTATGGCGATACGACCGCGCCTTACTAGTATCCAGATAGGCATCTCAACACAGAAGGCTTTCCCGATACAGATGGGTTTCCGGAGGGGACTACCGTTGCTCGGTGGGTAGAGATGGAAGGGGGAGGTTGTTTCTTGAGTATTACCGGGCCGTAGGTCCTGGGCTCGTGTCGAGGTAGGTAGTTAGATGGAGCGGGCTATTCAGCAGGCTTGCTTCATAATGGGAGTAATAAATGATACAAGGGTCTAGAAATGCGGCCCTCTGATTGGCTATAAGGGCCGAGCCTAGGACCTACGGGTAATGCAGATGATCGTGGCCGCAACGTCCAACAAATACAGTGTCATTTGCTCTAAGGGGTACTAATTAGCACTGTGGCAATGGACAAGTGGTGAGCGGCAAGCCTCCGACAAATAAAACTTCTTCCCTCTCAATCTTACCTAGAGATACAAATCCGCCGCGAGAGAGAAAGTAAGAGACCAAAGATCAATAAAGGCTCGGTCATGCTGCGCTCAAGACTTCTCTGGTCCAAGCTCATCTCGCCCCGGCCATCTTCGTCAAGGCCTTGCTTCCGATTCTTCTCTTCTCCTTACTGCAATCGCAAGCGCAGCTTTCTTCTAACTCACGCTTCTCCTTCTTCTTCCATGGCTTCCAAGTCCCTTTCTTCGTCTTCTCCCATGCGTCATAAGCCCCAATACCCCTGGATCGATGGCGCGGAAAACCTGGAAAGGTACTCCGAGGACGGCTACCATCCCATCGAGATAGGCAACGTCCTCCACGACAGGTACCATATCGTCGACAAGCTGGGCTACGGTGGATGGTCTACCGTTTGGTTAGCCCGTGACTCTGTCCAGCAGCGATATGTCGCTCTCAAGGTCGGAGTAGCAAACTCGTTGCCCAACGAGACGGAAGTTCTGCGGGCGCTTCAGGCGGCTGACGGATGCGATATGATCCCGCGACTGCTCGATCAATTCCGGGTCGATGGCCCCAACGGCTCTCATCCTTGCTACGCTACCGAACCTGCTCTCTGCACGTTGCAGGAAAGCAGATTTTGCCGCCTATTTTCACTCGAAGTAGCCCGCGCCTTGGCGTACGAGCTCGCCCTCGCAGTTGCTCATATGCATTCGCACGGCTATGCTCACGGGGGTGAGTCGCTGACGCCTTTCTCCTATCTACCTACCTAGGTACGGAGTAGTAGGCACGTATTTCTCACACTTGTCGCTGCAGACATCTACCTACGAAATGTACTTGTCAAGGCTCCATCTACCTTTGACCAATACTCTATAGAGCAATTCCGCGAAAAGTTTGGCGAACCGAAGATATATACTATAAAGAGATCGGATGGCAATCCTTTATCCCTCAACATGCCCAAGACTATTGTCGTCTCACGCTCCTTTGGGAAACGCGCTGATAAATTCACACTCTCGGACGCACGCCTTCTGCTCAGCGATTTCGGGGAGGCCTTTGCTCCGGCGGCCCGGTCGCGACTAGGAGCGGACTGCCACTCTCCAGTCGACTTTCGCCCGCCTGAAGCCTTTCTCCAACAAGATACCCCCCTCTCGTTTTCTGCTGATATATGGTGCCTCGCCTTGGCCATTTGGGACATCCTCGGCATGCAGTCCCTCTTTTGTTGCGCTTTCGGCTTTCCGGATACTATTATATCTGAAATTGCCGACGCACTTGGGCCTTTGCCAAGCGAGTGGTGGAAGAAGTGGGAGAAGAGAACCGAGTATTTCAACGACGATGGTAGTCCCAAGGTCGGAAGATATATATGGCCTAAGTTAGAACAGTTATTTGAGGAAAGGGTTCAGGAGTTTCGGCGAGAACCTGGTCAAAGCGAGTACGGTCGAGAGGAAACGGTGGCCATTCTGGACTTGATGGGTCGGATGCTTAAGGTCCAGCCTCAAGATCGTATAACGATAGAAGAGGTACTCCAGTCTGAATGGATGACGAAATGGGCACGGCCTGAGTATGAACGGGCCTTGGCGGCGAGGCTATGAATATGAACATACTTACTACAATAATATCCCAGGGCGTTTTCAGGGGGTGCGTGAATAATCTGTCGACTCATCATTACCTTGGAAATCTTCTACATTTTTCCCTTCTTCTTCTTCTTCTTCTTCTTCTTCTTCTTCTTCTTCTTCTTCTTCTTCTTCTTCTTCTCCTTCTCCCTCCTCCTTCTTCTCCTTCTCCCTCCTCCTTCTTCTCCTCCTCCTCTTATTCCTCCTCCTCCTTGCCTCCTCCTTGCACTGTTATTGGTAATGCATACAGGTACAGCGCCTACCGGCTGCGACGCTGGAATCCTCGCCCTATATATGCGAATCAGCAGCGGCGACTAACCGCGCGTGCGGATATGGCCTTTCTTGGCCAGACCGACCCTGCGATCGCTGGACTGAAGACGGAATTAGAAACGAGCGTGCGGATACGGCCTTTGCTCGGCCGGACCGTGCAAACGCTGGGCTAAATACATAAACATACATTGTTGGTCTCCTTGAACATATATATTGGGGGCTATTCCATTGCCTCGATATGTCACGAAGCTGGTTTTCGAGACTTGGGAGATTGTCTTTCCCTCCCTTCATCCATACTTTCGACTTCGGACCTCACCTACTCTCAATACCTAGGCCTTACTACCCTTCAACATATCCGCTCAGGGTGGTGTCAACTTCGTACGATATTACTTCTACAAAGTCGGCGGTCCGTCCCCTTCACAAAGGGAGCAGCTCGTCGCACTGGCTTACGCGACTGCTCGAGAGCTTATGCAAGCACCAAGCAAAATTCTCATCCGGTTCGTCATCTGCGAAGCTCATCTACTATCGATTTATTCACTTACTCCATCAATCTCGCTCCTCAATCTCGCTTACAGCTCCCGACTTCACAATACAACTAGTAATGCTGCCGGCCGACACGTTATAGATCCTAAAGGATGGCATATAACAATGGCTTTCAAGGATAAGGACCAGGAGCTTTTCGGTACTCATATGACATCGCACGGGTACACAAGCGGTAAAGACGACTTCATCCTGGAGGAAGCTGTTTGTCGCCAGGAGAAGCCTGATGAGACGCCTCGTGCCGAAGGCAAAGTAGTTTGGCCCAAAGACGAGGAACTTATCGAGTACAAGGACAGCCCGATCGCCTACTCTCATCTCCCGGATCCTAAGGCGAAAAGATCTTGAATGTTTGCCCGCGCCCAGAAAATTGCGGTTTGCTACGGGCATAGCTAGGTGAATACATACTAGGAGCTGTTTTGGGGAAAAGGGTGTTGGCCGTACATAGACCACCAGCCATTGGCCTATGCTTCGGCATAGGGAAGTATGGTTTCGATGGTCTCGTCGGATTTTGCTGTGGTGCAATCCCAGGCCGTGCTATGTCAGGAACAGAAGTATTTATACCAGTTCAAAAGACTCATTGACAACAAGACAACTCTTCCAACCTTTCGAGTTTCAAACACCTACCCTAGAGAGGCTCAGTCTGCATCTTCTGTAAGAGCAAGCAAAGCATGAGCCTCTATCTTGACCCACGGACATTGCTTACCAGCTACTTCAAAGAGCAATCCCTCCTACGATACGAAGCGTATAAGGTTTCCAACTTTGACAACCATGAAAAAAAAAAAGCTCGATTTTCAAGGAGTGGAAAGGAGTGGAAAGGGGATACGTCACAACATGTCTCGATGGAACGGGTAAGACGGCCACGGTTTGATGCCTCTCAAGCAGCATGTCCATATCTCGGTCTCAACTCTCAAGTCAAACATAGCGAGACGGCTCACTCTGCAAAATAAGAGAACCGAAATCATAAATCATAGGACGAGGTAACGGCTCTGCCTATAAGATCACTAAGATCTTCTCGTACCTCACCTCCTACAACTCATAAGGTGAGCAGACCACCCGCCAGTCGTCCGGATCTCGCACCCCTCCGGTCCCGAACCGCGAGCTCTTCTGATTCCGACAATAAAGCGTCCACCACTCCTCAAACGCGGCGCGGTTATAGAGCTGTCTCGGCGCCCCCTTGCCCTGCCCGAAATGATTCAGTATATGGTCGCAGAACATCCAGACGCCCTCGAGATGCTGCGGATGAAAGGGCTTCCTGTCCTTGCGCGCCACGACGACGGTGCCAACTCCCGATTGCCATTCAGGAGGTGCAAAACCGGAGCCGGCTTTGATGGTGAGATACGTCGCGATCTGGTTGTCGAGGTCGGCTGGGTCGATGGACTCGGTCCCCGTCCGATAGATGACCAGCGGGATGCCGATGAGCGCCGGGATCGGGGGCACCGACTCTGAGAACACATCGTGATCTGCGGGGATCGTGATGGCGGACCATGGAGGGGCCATGCGTTCTTGGTACTTGTCAAATGTGCACCGGACAATGACAGCTTCGACGTCGTCCGAGCTGTTGTTTGACGTCTCCCTTGGATCCGGTGTAACTGAGGCCGGGGAGGGAGTGACTTTTGCCGGTGGTGGTTTCGGAGCCGGTGGTGGTGCTTCTGGCTCCGAGTCGGTGTCGATGTTGTCCCATTTTGAGTAATCGATGACCATCGTTTCTAACGGCTCTGCTACAATATTCTCTCTCACAGTGAATTGGTTCGGATCTCCTTCGTCTTAGAAGTTGATGCTCATTGGGTTCTTCAAGTACTCGAACAGGTTAGCTGACTCAGATTTAGTTTCTGCCCAACCGAAGCGAGAATCGTATTGGGAGCAGCCTACGAATACGGATAGCAGGCCTCGCTAAACTTTCCACATCTAGGGTTAGGGTTATCGTCACTAGGTATCAGTGGGAAGAACACTTCAGACCCTAGGTGTTGACTACCATACTACGGATAGACAGCTTCAGATTCTCACGGGCTTCTACTCAGTCTCTCCTTTTCCTTCTACTGCGCTGGCCATGATTCGCGCGTCTTGCTTCGGCTCTTCGCTCACCAACCGCCAACATGTCGAAAAACAGCTGCAGACCTCAAGGGGCGTGATGCCATCACCTGACGCGCCTTACATGAGCATGAATTCATAGCATATATACACACGCAATAATTCCATGAAAATATTCCCTACAAGTATCCGTACCTGATGAATAAGTATACATGAACATTTTGACGCCCAACAAGACGACGGAGATGAGGAATAGATGATTCGATAGCAGCCCAACCGGCTATACCCTCGACAAGGCAGTCTATCGAAAGTTTCCAACAGGCTGTCTCTATGATGCCTCATAATAAAATATGTGTGTACATACGTACATACGTGTTTGCGTACGTATCTCGCCGTCCTGGTGCAGCAGCCATGTCCGCCGGTGCAGATGGTAGATTTCTACCTGGAAGGCATATGTACGTTTGTACACACAAACGGTTACGAGCCATGACGCACTCCATCCTCATACCTATCAGTGAGTAGGCAGTCGTGATACATGAATCGACAGAAAAATCATGTGTTGTCGTACGGAAGAAGCCGGGCATTATCCACCATTTGGAGCTGCAGAAACGGCTTCAGCCTCTTCAGCTCCATGGACCAACACGTGGAGGAAGCTATCGCGGTTGTGATACGAGGGAGAGAGATTGCAGAGTTACACAATCTGCATATGCGTCGGCAACTGTAGGGATAGAAAGAAGGGGTGGGGAAGCAGGTGATCGTTATAGAGGGACGGAGAAATAGAGATAAGTTCGTCGAATCATGAGAAGCAATAGTTGAAGAGGAAGTCCAGACTATTCACTATTATCATTATATTATCCTCTTTATGCTAGAAGCTTGCAAACTTTCTGTACATACATCCATACTGTACAACTAACAACCAAACCTCCAGCCGTATTACAAGTGATGGATGAGAGTCCACTGAAAGTAAAAGCCCATCGGAACAAATCCGTCATATCACATGTGTGCCCAAGAACAGAGGAGTAGGGGAAAACATGCCACCTTTTTTTTTTCACCACCTCCTCCCCACTGAAGCCGGTGACGACACAGAGCAAACACCAGCCCTATCACCATCGTCGATGACAAAGGCAGCCGAGCCAGTCGTGTATTTAGGAACGACGTACGTGTCGGGCGGGTAGAGAGGATACATCCTCTCCACGCCCGAGCCTTCCTCGAACGCGGCTCGCCAGGGGGGAAGCATGAGCGGAGGGATGGACCATCCTAGCTTGCTGTTTCGGAGCCACAGTCTGACCAGGTGGCGACAGGGGGACTCCTCGTCTTGCTTGTAGGCTTCTCTCCTGTGGAGCAGGGCCCAGTTGTTGAGGAAGAGGAAGTCGCCGGTTCGAAGCTCGAGTCGCACTTCTGTCTGCTCGGCTATTTCGGACACCTTTTCGAGAGCCCGTCTCTGAGGTTCGGTGAGGGGGGGGATGTCGTCCTGGTCTTCGTCTTGGGTTTGGTTTTCGTTGCCGTCGTTGTCGTTGTCTTCGTCATCGTGCTCGTTGGAGGCGGCGGCGGCGGTCGTCGGGGGCCCGAGACGGTGAGGGTCCATGTTCACCAGAAGCCTCCCATCGTGAACGGCAAACACCGGACCCAAGTAGTGATGAGACTTCTTGTCGGAACTATGAGAGAAAGAAACCAAGACAGCGTCAGACAACAGACCAAAAAATGAACGAGATCGGAGGGGATGGGATGGGAACATCATGTCTCATATCAAACGGGGGCAGGCCGAGAATACATCTGAACTGGCCAGTCGGAAGCCAAGAGAGTCGCAGCCGTGTCTGGCTCCCGGCGAACGAGATGGTTGAACACCGTCGATGCCGAGCTCAGAAAGGTGCAGCCGCCGCCGGTTGCGCTCTGACGAACCTGTAGGGCTAGAATGTCGCAGCCCATGTCAGTATGGAAAGGCTGCATGCTATCATATGTTACGCTCTTGCTGGGAGAAAAAAAGGGGGGTGGCGGATAATGGGGGTTGCTCGGGGTGAAAGGGATAGACTTACCAAGGCTTCGTTGGAGTGAATTCCATGTCGTTTCTCCATGGGGGCATCCCATAGTTTCGAGCTCGTGATGTGAGCTATAAGATTTTCTCATCGTAAGTTGTCTCCCCATGCTTGATGCTGTTTCTCATATTGATGATGGTAGAGTACTTACACAAGACGTTGCCGTTCTTATCCTGAAGGCCTCTCCTGTCTGCCACGTAACTGGCGAGACCAAGATAAATGATGACGTTCTCTTCGGTAGAATGCAAATACGGGTCGAGACCCCTGAAGACGACGAAGCCATGACCCCGGTGAATCGACTCGGCTGCCTGTGAGAGCCGATGTCCCAGCCGTGGGAGCGGAAAGTTGGCGGATGAAATCTCGTGCCGGCTTAGCTTCAGGGCTGTAGTTTTTTTTTTTTTTTATGTTGGAAACCGTCATCAGCTCTGATTTCTTCAACTGAGATAAATCAAGTTGGAGATGAAAGCTGTTGGCGTACACAGGAACCTGGCGAGGCCGGTATGAATCTCCTCGACGTCTTGAGCGTCAAAGGTGTACGTGTAAGTCTTATCGCTCTCGAAGTCATGACCGGACCAGCTCAAGGGGCCGGTGATGGGTTTCAAACAGCCATCTTCTGTTCATTTGTGTTTCGTCTTTGGTTAAGATCTGGTTGCTGTGATGGTGTTTCTCAAGACTATTACCTGAGGTGGTGGACTGCGTTACGCCCATAGGTGCTTTCCGCACAGTTGACGGATGAGCGAAGACCAAGAGCTTCGAGGAAGGGCAAGAGTTGCAAATATATGGTCTGAGTGTAAAGATGAGGGTGAATGGGGGCAAACTGGCTTAGCAGGAGTGTGAGGTTGAAAGACGCCATGAGCCTGACATGTGGTGAAGTGATGATATATGTAATTTTCAATGATAGAGCAGTCAGTTATAAGATTGAACGGAGTATCATGAGTGCAACGTCCGTGTGGGGATTGTTGCCTGACTGTTATCTCATCTCTAATATACTATATGTACAGGTGGAGTGCAGCATCGAGATTTACATACAGGAGCGAGGAGACTATGATAACGGACGACTGATCCCTACCTTACGATAGGAAGACTGGGAACTTAATACGGTATTCTAGACTCCTATGACTGTGGTAGAGCAGGGCTCTCTGAAACTTGACACTCGATTCCTCCTCGCCTACTGTAACATATATCATACTATCCGTATATATACAGCCACTGTACATGTCTTCGTCATCCAAGGTATAGAGTTTGCATCAAAAAATAATCAGTCGAGACTCTTCCACGCTCAGGATAATCAAGTCCATCAGTTTGTGATCAACGGATGAAACTGCCATCTCCGGAGTGACGGGACCAAGGTCATATATGATCCGGAGACGAGAGACTGAAAGGGAAAGATCCGATTGGCCTCCGCTTCTACGGGGAGAAGTGACTCATTCCTTTCTTCGATATTTGACATTTCAACGACGTCTGCCCACCGTCGGATTATCGGTGCTGTGGTGTATATGTATGGACAGTATGGTGCACCTGGGGAGAGAAACGGGTGGTGAGAGTTGAAGGCTTGCCCATGAGACGAGCCTTTACCGTGGGTGATGGAACCATGAGCGTGGAATTTCGTTTCGCTGTCTATATCTCTGGCTTGTATAGGGTCATCGGTTTCGTGCCTGGTTGCTACGGGACGGGACCTGGCAGTCAGGGGTGCATGAGGATGAAGCTGATTATCACCGCCTATAACTCCAGCATTCGGTATGAGTTTGACGCATTTCATCATGAATGAAACTGGTTCATCACGGCTCAGGGAGCAGATACTATCGTCTGCCTTTTTGCGGTAGGAGTTTGGTGGGTTTCCACCATAGATACGCTGAATACCTAAAGACCGCACCCATGGGACGTCGAATTTAGGCGTCTTTTCTACCTGGACGTTATTTTATGCATCTATGAAGACGGAGTAGATGGCTGAAAACTTGTGAAAGAGTACTCCATACTCCGTAGTCCTTACATCTGCATATCCACATCCTTGCAGTAGATATCTGAATCATGTTCATCCGCACTCCCGTCTCACACCGCAAAGGTGACATTTCACAGACAGGATTACCCTCCCCCAAGTCCCGTCCAGATGGACTTATTTCCGGGTGGTTGATCCCTGCTACGGGCTTTTATACAGAAATTTCCCGAGTCCACCTACGTAGGTACTACCTCCCAGACATGCAGGCCATTGGAAACTATATATCCGTACGCATATCAATACATATAACGCCTCGATGTCTGTCTGACCTTCGCCGAAGCTCGGCTCATGAATACGATTGTGTATGTATGTACGGATAAATGTGGAGGAAAGGGACGGAAGGGGGGGAAATACAATGCAGCCACCAAAAAGGGCAAGCGAAGCCAGTTCATGCCCGTCGGCGATTTTGGGAGTTCTCTTTCGGGCTGGATGAGTATGTCATGCGGAGAGAGTATGTACGGATAGAGGGTTGAGGAAACTCGGTGAGGCCGAGGTATGTGTGTATGTATATATGCTGGACATGGAGGCAATCATGCCAAGATCAAAGACCAACATACGCACGTACATGCATGCATACAGTCATGCACACTCGATCGAGGACCGTATCTGTAGACTTCTGGGTACTAGTGGGTAGATGATGTATGTCTACGGATAATGATACACAGAGGCGCACCGGAAATCACGTACTATACGGAGCATACGGATATAGTATATTGTATGTGTTAGTACGGATATAGTAGTTATGTGTTCTGTATGCATACATATGCATATGTATGCTGTGTCGTGTATGATATTGTATGCTGTCTGGTGCATCAATCTATGTACAGCACCCGATATGGTCGTACAGTCTCATCAATGTATGATAGCTGGGCCTCAGCCATCGCCAGGCCGACGTTACACAGTCATGGCCCAATCTCTTCCCCCCCCATCCCCTCTCTGTATGTAAAAAGCAGAGCCCTTCTCCCCCCAATCATCGATACACTTTCAGTAGGTAGTAGGCATCCGTAGGTTGGTTAGCTGTCTCTCCCTACATACTCTTACACACGAGAGGGGGAAAAAGAAGAAGGAGAGAAAGAGTCAGAGAGAAGGGCACAAGACCAAGAATTATGCGGCATTCCCCCGAAGTAGACCTGGCTGCCTCGTGACCTGCAACGGCAATGGAAGCCCATGTAGGTATGTTGGTTCACCTAACAAGTCCCTCTTCTCTCTCCTCTCCTTCTTTTTCCCCCCCCCCCCCTTGTTTCCTACTGGCTTACTGGACGAATTCTCTTCCCCTTCTCTTCCCGGCCCCCCTCTCTCTCTCTTCCCTCTCTCTTTCTCCTTCTCACTTTCTTTCTCTCTCTCTCTCTCTGTCTCTATCTGTCTTATTCTCTGCATCTGCAGCATCATCAGATGAGGCCCGTGTTTCGTCAGTTTATCTCTCGTTTCTTCCCCCCCCCTTTCCCCCCCCCCCCCCCCCCGTCAGCCTTCCTTCTCACCCCCTACATACGGCTACATATAGTACAGCCGGACTTGCTTGCTTGCTTGCTTTCGCTCAACAATCAACCTTCCGTCTTGCTTGCCAGTGACACGGTAACACAGCATCGTCTCCCGGGGGCCTACTCGTCATAAAAAAGAATAGGAGGTGAAGCTATACTCGCAGTTCCTGTGACACATCTCATTCGTCCACCCCCCTTTTTCTTTGTTCTCTTTGGCACATACACACACACCCCTTCTTTCTCATCTCTCCTCTATTGTGCCGAGCTCTCTCTCTTCTCCCCCCCCCCCCCCCTCCCCCCCCCCCCCCCCCCTCCGC
>PDHP01000060.1:0-52660 GCA_003339455.1 Ophiocordyceps camponoti-leonardi (nom. inval.)
AAAGGGGAAGGGACCCGTATAGAAAGAGGGGGAGCCTAGCTCTCGGATAAGCTCTCGTATAGGCGAGCCTAGTACTAGTATAGGGGAGCCTAGCTCTCGTACTATAGATAAGGTAGACTCCGACCCGGAAGACGAGGGTACTACTATTAGGGAGACGTCCCCGGAGCCTATAGGAAATAAGGGGCGTTGAAGGTCTATATTCGTTAACTCGGACGACCCGGTCGAGTATACGGAGGAGTTATATTAGGGTATTTAGATAAATAGTAAGTTCCGACTTATAATTATATAGGCCTTATACTTCCGTAAGTTTCTTACTAAACGACCTACTATAACTACTCTAGACTTATTTACGAACTATAATCTAGATTATATAAATACCTATTATATAGCTATTTATCGTCTCGAGTATACTTATCCTAGAATATATTATAAAATACTCTAGTATAAAAGTATAAGGGACGAGTACCTCGATATAGTAGGGACTATTCGAGCCTATCTTAAGAGGTATTATACGGATAATATCCTCGAGCCTAAGGTCTTCTTATATAACCTCTTCGTACCTATCGACGAAGGAGAGTCGGAGGAATTACATCCTATTAATTACGAGCCCTTATAGACGCTCTCGTAATAAGCTTCGGTTTAGCCCTCTATCGAAAAATATATTACTATCGATAAAGGACCCGCTCGTTTTACTACGGAAGCTACCGTCTTCCGACGGATACTATAGGGCAGACGCTAATAGTAGTCCGTACCTCTCGATAACTCCGACTCCGAATCTAAGTTAGATTTTATAGAGTATAGACGTTATCGACGAGATTTTTTAGTAGATCTAACTATCGATAAGGCCTCCGAAGAAGCTATTAGTAAGAGGCTAAAAAAAGATAATATTAGTACTTTCTATCCGGACTACCTAGACCCTAATAGAATAGGTATTATTACTAGTAAGGATAAAAAGGTCGCCTTTACTAACGTTAATCTTTTCTACGAATACCTTCGCGTTTATAAATCTAATAACGCCTACGCTCTTTACCCGTTTTACCTTTTATTTCTTACGGGCGCTATACTTACGTAGTATATAGCCGAGTTAAACTTCGAATAGCGCTAAAAGCTTATTTCTAGTACCCTTAACTACTTTACGAAGCGTTTTTAGAAGCGATTCCGCCGCCTAATTATATAAGTTTAGTAAGAACTTTACGGCGCTAAATATACCGTCGATATATAGGCTAATAAGACGATATTTTTAACTTACTAGCTATAGTATAAGGTTTCTCTCGCCCGGTAGCTCTATATTACGACCGATAAGGCGATTCTCGAGATTATTTTCCCTTTTATCGTTATCGAGATCGCGAAGGAACTCGAGCCTCCGAAGAATCGTATAGTCCTAATTTACTAAATCTAAGATATCGAGTCCTATAAAGAGTATATTAATAAGTACCTCGAGTAGTATCTTAAGTTCGATAAGATACTTACCGCTAAATCCCTATAGGAAGACCGTAAATCCGGTAGTAATCGCGGGGATTAATAACCCTTTTCGGGGGGGGAGAAGCGCGAAGAAAGACGTAATTACGACTAAGGATATTACCGCGATAATAACTAAGGATATTATTATAACGGCGATCGAGGAGGGTATTATAACTATAGGAACTAAGACGTATATAACCGCGATAATTCCTAGCGCTATAGCGATAATTCCTATCGTTATAACCGCGTTAACCGTATCGAAAAGAAGAAAGAGAAGAAGGTATATTTCGAGGATAAATACTAAGTCGACGAACCTAGTACTAGTAAAGGGGAAGACGAGTTATCGTTTACTTCGTCCGCTTTATCCGAGGAGGATACCCCCGAAGAAAACGCGGGATACGCCTTCCTCGTTAAGGCCCGAGAAGGTAACCCTTAAGGAGCCTACTAATACGGTAAATATAGCCGATGATTTCCTATTATTACCGCCCTAGATAAGCACGTTATTATAAAGGATTACGTTAGCCCGAAGAGAATCTACTAGGAGACTAAGCGAGGCCCTAAGGCCTACGAGTACTCCTACTATTATCGCGAGTTTCCTTTAGGAAATAGCCTATATAAGTACTTATAGAACTCGACTAAGGTAGGCTAGCTTATTTATCGAAGGTAGGGTAAGGCAAAAGCTCCGGAGACCGCCGACTCTAAGGTAATTTACGTCCCTAAGCTAGTAAAGGCTAGGACTAATACGTAAGGAATTAATTCCTACTTATACCTCCGTATTAAGATATAGGCTACGCTTAATAGACCTAGCTTCGAAGTTTATCCCGATATAGGCTATAGGAATCCGCTTATCGACTATAAATTTATTTAGAATTTTAAGTATAAGGTCGAGGAAAGGAAGCCTATACCGATTAGAGGGATCTTAGGAGAGCCTCTTATCTATACGACTTAGGCTACCTTCTCCTTCCTATCCCGCGGGTTTAAATCGGACGGATTACCCGTAGGATTCTCTAGGTTTACCGCCTTAGGATAGGTTATTAATAACCTAAGCGCTAGAGCTTTACTAGGTAATACCTTCCTCTAGCCTTATTAAGGAAATATCGACTATAGGACTATAACGATTCGTCTCGGTACCCTAGCCGACTTTAAGATTCCGTTCTCTATAGATAAGCCTTAGGTTAACGTCGTAAGGAAGGTCTAATATCGAGGGAAGGTAACGATCCTAGTAGGTAGTACGGTTATAATCCCTACTAAATAGAAAGAAGTTCCGTCTAGAAGGTCTTTCTCTTTCCGTAGTATTCTACTTAGTATTCTATACGCTATCGTCGATTCGAAGACTCCATAGGTAATTACCGCTTATAATTAGTCGGATAAGCCGCTCATTCTCGATTAGAAGGTTAAGCTAGGATACCTAGAGGAGTAGAGGGACTCGGGCTTCCTTACCGTCGAGTCTATTCCGGTAGGACTTACCCTTCTCTACGATATATAATCGGGCCCCGCGCTCTTAATAGAGAATAGTATCGCGTTAGGAGTTAACGTCGACCTAACGCTTCTTAGTATCTAGAACGAAGGTATCGCTAGTAGTAGGCCTACCGAATCCTTCGTCGCTAAGACTCCTCTAACGCCGTCCTCTAACCCCTTACTAACGCCGCTCTCTAACGCCGTTTTCGCCTATACGCAGGGTTAGGAGCCTATAATCGCCCCTACGGAATTCGCGCTAGTCGAGGAGGTCCCGACTAAAGAGCTCGCGTATAGCCTCCCGCTCGTATAAAGGCCTACGGACCTACCGGAGGTTCTTAGTAGTCTCGGGAGCTATATATATAATAAAGACCCCTTAGTTACGTAGGGTTTTCTACGTATTATCGAGCGCTATTATCGTCTTTAGGAGGATATAGGCAACGCGTACCTCGAACCCGGAGAAGAGCTTTTAGTACTACTCGCTCCGGATTAGTATAGGTAGAAGGTTATATAATAGCCCTACCTATAGGGTATTAAAGATTATAACCTAATCGATAAAATATACGATCGTTTATACTATTAGGGCCGACTAGAGTAGGTTAAAGGGCTAACCCCCTTTACTTCCCTAGTCTTTATCGTTTAGAGAACGGTCGATAAGTAGCCGAAAGGCCGCGTTATCGTAAACCTACGTAGTATTAATAAGATTACGATTCCCGACTCTTATCCGCTACTATTATAAGAGGATATTATATACGCTATCCGAGGTAATCGTTTTATTATTATTATTAACGCCTCGTAATTCTTTTATTAGTTTAGGGTTTATAAAGAATATTAGGAACGCTTTACGATTACGAGTTATTATAGCCTTAAAAAGTTTACTATAGCGCTTATAGGCTTCTATAATAGCCCGGCGTTCGCTTAGAGATATATAGACTATAAGTTATACTATTACTGCTCGTTTTATCGTGCCTTTATCGATAATATTATAATATTCTCGTAGACCGTAGAAGATTATCGGAAGTACTTAGCTACCGCCTTTAGCCTTTTCGATAGTCTTAATATTATAATAAATCCGAAGAAGTCGTAGATCGGCTACCCTTCCGTATAATTACTCGGTTATCGTATCGATAGACTTAGTATAAGCTCTTTAGCCGAGAGAATTACGGCGTTTACCTCGCTTTAGTTCCCTATAACTCTATAAGATCTTAAAAGCTATATTAGTATAACTAGCTTTTTAAGATCTATAATTCCGTACTATAGTTAGATTATCGCGCCCCTATAGGCCTAGAAAGTCGCTCTTCTACGCTATAGACGTAATATTAGTAGGGTAGTTACGGGAGAGCTATAGAAACGAAAAGCCTTCGCGTATTCCGCTTCGTTTAAGCCGACTCTATAGGAACTCGACGCCTTCCGCGCTATTTAAGCGGATATCGCCTTCTACCGTATACTTCGCTATATAGACCTAGATCGTCGTTTATTCTATTAACTCGATAGCTCTCTATAGCGAGGCTTTACGGCTATGTTCTATTATCTTCGTAATAATAAATAATAGCTAGGTAATCCTATTCCGGTTAAATTTATAGAGCCTATTTACTTTCTTTCCTATAAATTAACCTCTACCGAATAGTCCTATAGACCCTCCGAACTTAAGGTTAGCTACTAATACACATTCGTTAGAATGTACGGAGGCCGTAGGAGAATATACGTACAAGCGTATAAAGGCATCGGGAAGGGAAGGATTATATAATATAGTCGCCCTTAGTTATAGGGCTTATAGCCGCCTATTAGGGCACGCTCTCCGTATATAGAGTACGGAGGAGAATTATTACTCTTATATTATCTTAATCTAGCCCTAAGTATACTATATAGTAGTAATTCTACTTCGCTTATAGCGATAACTTTACGATTATTTTAATCGGATAATTAGATAGGCTTCTCGCTAGTCCTTATAATTAGATAGGCCTTACGCTAGTCCTTATAATCGGATAGGCCTATAAGCTAGTCCTTATAAATTATAAATTATACGACCCTCTATAACGGTAGTATCGTATCCTCTTAAGACCCATAGTACTTTTATAATACTATAGACTACTTATTACGTTCCCCGCCTATCTAATTTACGGAGAACCTAGATAATATCTTAGGTTCTATAGGTATAATAGACTAATTAAGGAGACTCGGTAAGATAATAAGCCTCGCTAAGATAAGATACGTTATAGCTAAGGACGCCTCCGCCCTCGTAGGAAAAGGGAAGGGACCCGTACGGAAAAAGGGGGAGCCTAGCTCTCGGATAAGCTCTCGTATAAGTAAGCCTAGTACTAGTATAGGGGAGCCTAGCTTTTATACTATAGATAAGGTAGACTCCGACCCGGAAGACGAGGGCGCTACTATTAGGGAGACGTCCCCGGAGCCCGTAGGAAATAAGGGGCGTCGAAGGTCCGTATTCGTTAACTCGGACGACCTAGTCGAGTATACGGAGGAGTTATATTAGGGTATTTAGACGGATAGTAAGTTCCGACTTATAATTATATAGGCCTTATACTTCCGTAAGTTCCTTATTAAACGACCTACTATAACTACTCTAGACTTATTTACGAACTACGATCTAGATCGTATAAATACCTATTATATAGCTATTTATCGTCTCGAGCGCGCTTATCCTAGAATATATTATAAAATACTCTAGTATAAAAGTACGAGGGACGAGTATTTCGATATAGTAAGGACTATTCGAGCCCGTCTTAAGAGGTATTATACGGATAATATCCTCGAGCCTAAGGTCTTCTTATACGACCTTTTCGTACTTATCGACGAAGGAGAGTCGGAGGAATTACGTCCTACTAATTACGAGCCCTTACGGACGCTCTCGCGATAAGCTTCGGTCTAGCCCTCTATCGAAAAATATATTACTATCGATAAGGGACCCGCTCGTTTTACTACGGAAGCTACCGTCTTCCGATGGATACTATAGGGTAGACGCCGATAGTAGTCCGTACCTCTCGATAGCTCCGACTCCGAATCTAAGTTAGATTTTACGGAGTACGGACGTTATCGACGAGATTTTTCGGTAGATCTAACCGTCGATAAGGCCTCCGAAGAAGCTATTAGCAAAAGGCTAAAAAGAGATAATATTAGTACCTTCTATCTAGACTACCTAGACCCTAATAGAATAGGTATTATTACCGGTAAGGATAGAAAGGTCGCCTTTACTAATATTAATCTCTTCTACGAACGCTTTCGCGTTTATAAATCTAATAACGCCTACGCTCTTTACCCGTTTTACCTTTTATTTCTTACGGGCGCTATACTTACGTAGTATATAGCCGAGCTAAACTTCGAATAGCGCTAAAAGCTTACTTCTAGTACCCTTAACTACTTTATAAAGCGTTTTTAGAAGCGATTCCGCCGCCTAATTATATAAGTTTAGTAAGAACTTTATAGCGCTAAATATACCGTCGATATATAGGTTAATAAGACGATATCTTTAACTTACTAGCTATAGTATAAGGTTTCTCTCGCCCGGTAGCTCTATATTACGACCGATAAAGCGATTCTCGAGATTATTTTCCCTCTTATCGCTATCGAGATCGCGAAGGAACTCGAGCCTCCGAAGAGTCGTATAGTCCTAATTTACTAGATCCGAGATATCGAGTCCCGTAAAGAGTATATTAATAAGTACCTTAAGTAGTATCTTAAGTTCGATAAGATACTTACTATTAAATCCCTACGGGAAGACCGTAAATCCGGCGGTAATTATAGGGATCGATAACCCTTTTCGGGGGGGGAGAAGCGCGAAGAAAGACGTAATTACGACCGAGGATATCGCTACGATAATAACTAAGGATATCGTCGTAATAGCGATCGAGGAGGGCGTTATAACTATAGGAACTAAAACGTACGTAATTACGACGATTCCTAGCGCTATAGCGATAATTCCTATTACTATAGCCGCGTTAACCGTATCGAAGAGAAGAAAAAGAAAAAGGTATATTTCGAGGATAAATACTAAGTCGACGAACCTAGTACTAGTAAAGGGGAAGACGAGCTATTATCCGCTTCGTCCGCTTTATCCGAGGAGAATACCCCCGAAGAAAACGCGGGATACGCCTTCCTCGTTAAGGCCTAAGAAGGTAACCCTTAAAGAGCCTACTAATACGGTAAATATAGCCGACGATTTCCTATTACTACCGCCCTAGATAAGTATATTACTATAAAGGATTACGTTAGCCCGAAGAGAATCCGCTAGGAGACTAAGCGAGGCCTTAAGGCCTACGAGTACTCCTACTATTATCGCGAGTTTCCTTCGGGAAACGGCCTATATAAGTACTTATAGAACTCGACTAAAGTAGGCTAGCTTATTTATCGAAGGTAGGGTAAGGCAAAAGCTCCGGAGACCGCCGACTCTAAGGTAATTTATATCCCTAAGCTAGTAGAGGCTAGGACTAATACGTAAGGAATTAATTCCTACTCGTACCTCTATATTAAGGTATAGGCTATACCCGATAAACCTAGCTTCGAAGTTTATCCTAATATAGGCTATAGGAATCCGCTTATCGACCGTAAATTTATTTAGAACTTTAAGTATAAGGTCGAGGAAAGGAAGCCTATACCGATTAGAGGGATCTTAGGAGAGCCTCTTATCTATACGACTTAGGCTACCTTCTCCTTCCTATCCCGCGGGTTTAAATCGGACGAATCGCCCGTAGGATTCTCTAGGTTTACCGCCTTAGGATAGGTTATCGATAACCTAAGCGCTAGAGCTTTACTAGGTAATGCCTTCCTTTAGCCTTATTAAGGAAATATCGACTATAGGACTATAACGATTCGTCTTAGTACCCTAGCCGACTTTAAGATTCTATTCTCTATAGATAAGCCTCGGGTTAATATCGTAAAGAAGGTCTAATATCGAGGGAGGGTAATAATCCTAGTAGGTAATACGGTTATAATCCCTACTAAATAAAAAGAAGTTCTATCTAGAAGGTCTTTCTCTTTCCGTAGTATTCTACCTAGTATTCTATACGCTATCGTCGATTCGAAGACTCCGTAGGTAGTTACCGCTTATAATTAGTCGGATAAGCCGCTCGTTCTCGATTAGAAGGTTAAGCTAGGATACCTAGAGGAGTAGAGGGACTCGGGCTTCCTTACCATCGAGTCTATTCCGGTAGGACTTACCCTTCTCCGCGATATATAATCGGGCCCCGCGCTCTTAATAGAGAATAGTATCGCGTTAGGAGTCGACGTCGACCCGATACTTTTTAGCGTTTAGAACGAAGGTATCGCTAGTAGTAGGCCTACCGAATCCTTCATCGCCGAGACTCCTCTAACGCCGTCCTCTAACCCCTCGCTAACGCCGCTCTCTAACGCCGTCTTCGCCTATACGCAGGGTTAGGAGCCCGTAATCGCCCCTACGGAATTCGCGCTAGTCGAGAAAGTCCCGACTAGAGAGCTCGCGTATAGCCTCCCGCTCGTATAAAGGCCTATAGACCTACCGGAGGTTCTTAGTAGTCTCGGGAGCTATATATATAACGGAGACCCCTTAGTTACGTAGGGTTTTCTACGTATTATCGAGCGCTATTATCGTCTTTAGGAGGATATAGGCGATACGTACCTCGAACCCGAAGAAGAGCTCTCGGTACTATTCGCTCCGGATTAGTATAAGCAGAAGGTTATATAGTAGCCCTACCTATAGGGTATTAAAGATCATAACCTAATCGATAAGATATACGATCGTTTATACTATTAGGGCTAACTAGAGTAGGTTAAAGGGCTAACCCCCTTTACTTCCCTAGTCTTCGTCGTCTAAAGAACGGTTAATAGGTAGCCGAAAGGCTACGTTATCGTAGACCTACGTAGTATTAATAAGGTTACGATTCCCGACTCTTATCCGCTACTATTATAAGAGGATATTATATACGCTATCCGAGGTAGTCGTTTTATTACCGTTATCGACGCCTCGTAATTCTTTTATTAGTTTAGGGTCCGTAAAGAATATTAGGAACGCTTTACGATTACGAGTTATCGTAGCCTCGAAAAGTTTACTATAGCGCTTATAGGCTTCTATAATAGCCCGGTATTCGCTTAGAGATATATAGACTATAAGTTATACTATTACCGCTCGTTTTATCGTACCTTTATCGATAACGTCGTAATATTCTCGCGGACCGTAGAAGATTATCGGAAGTACTTAGCTACCGCCTTTAGCCTCTTCGATAGTCTTAATATTACGATAAATCCGAAGAAGTCGTAGATCGGCTACCCTTTTATATAATTACTCGGTTATCGCGTCGACGGACTTAGTATAAGCTTTTTAGCCGAGAGAATTACGGCGTTTACCTCGCTTTAGTTCCCCGTAACTCTATAAGATCTTAAAAGCTATATTAGCATAACTAGCTTTTTAAGATCTATAATTCCGTACTACGGTTAGATTATCGCGCCCCTATAGGCCTGGAAAGTCGCTCTTCTACGCTATAGACGTAATATTAGTAGGGTAGTTACGGGAGAGTTATAGAAACGGAAAGCCTTCGCGTATTCCGCCTTATTTAAGCCGACTCCGTAGGAACTTAATACCTTCCGCGCTATTTAAGCGGATATCGCCTTCTACTATATACTTCGCTATATAGACCTAGATCGTCGTTTATTCTATTAACTTAACGGCTCTTTATAGCGAGGCTTTACGGCTACGTTCTACTATTTTCGCGATAATAAATAGTAGCTAGGTAATCCTATTCTAGTTAAATCTATAGAGCCTATTTACTTTCTTTCCCGTAAATTAACCTCTACCGAATAGTCCTACGGACCCTCCGAACTTAAGGTCGGCTACCTCGTTTAGGTAGTTAAAAAGATACGGGTTATAGTATAGTCGAACACGCTCCCTTTAGTCGTCCTAATAGATTATTCCGCTACGAAGCAAATCTACGAGAAGCGTACCCTTAGTACCGCTAGTACTAACCGCGCTAACCGCCGTCTCGTCGTTACTAGTATCTATCTCTCGTAGTACGATCTATAGATCTACTACCTACCCGGGGAAAAGAACTTCGTCCCTAACGCCCTAAGTCGGCTAACTACGCCCGAGACCGATAGTCTTCTCGAACGTAGAGACCCCGACTTCTAAATACTCGACTACGCCTTCGTCGTTTCTAAGGCGATTATAGATCCCGCCGTTAAAAAAGTATTCTCTATAGGCTATCGTTTAGATATATATTTCTCTAAGATTATCGATATACTTAAAAGCTATAAGGATACCGCTACTTTTTCTTAGGCCCCCTAAATCGCGAAGGCTAAGAGGTAGGGTATCCCCTTTTTCTTATAGGATAGTCTACTATATTATCGGACTTCGATAGGATACGAGCGTTTATATATACCGTACTACGAGGCCGATAAGATTATCGCGGCGGCGTACGACTAGCGGAATTACTTCGGAAAGGTCCGTATACTCCGAGACCTTAAGGCGTATACGATCCGGGATATAACGAAGCGCGTAAAAAAACATATCGCCGCCTATAAAGCCTACTACCTTAGGTAGATAGACTAATAGCCTACTACCGGGATCTATACGCTAATTAGAGCCCCTAGAGTCCTTATAAAAAGTATCGCGATAGACTTTATTACCGACCTTCCTCCGATGGATTCCGTAGATTCTCCCTAGGCTATAAAAGGCTTCGATACGTTTAACTTCCTTTTAACGGTTATATACCTCTCTAGTAAGAGAACGTTACTAATTCCCGGCTATTCAACGTATAGCGCTATAGATTAGGGATAAACGCTAGGTAGGCAGCTTCTTCTTTACGACTAGGGTATACCGTTAGTTATTATTAGCGATCGCGACCGTAAATTTAATTCGGACGTATAGCGCGAGCTCTAGTCGGTATTCGGAACTAAGATCACTATAACTACGGCGTATTATCCGTAGGCTAATAGCCTATCCGAGTGCCGTAATTAGACTATTAAGACTACCCTCCGCTTATCGTACGTTAAAGAGCCGATAATCGATTAGAAGTTACTAGTACCCGCCTTATAATAGAACCTGAATTCTACGTATAATTTAGGGACTAAGATAATAGCTTACGCTTATTTATTCGGGTATCCGCTATATACGCCTACGGAGTCTGCCGATAATACCTCGGTAGACGATATCCCGTACCTACGGGAGGCCGTTCGCCGCTAAGCGAACTTCGTAATAGACCTAGCTACGATAAGGGCTAAACGGTAGTACGACGTAAAATACCGGCTAATTCTTCTAGAGCCTAGGCAAAAGGTCTACCTTAGGCTTTATAAAGGATATTATACGCCTAGATAACCCTCTAAGAAATAGTCGTAATAGCGTAAGGGTCCGTACGTTATTAAGCGGATAGTTAACCCCTTAGCTATAGAGCTCGATCTGCCTATATACGCCCGTATTTACCCGGTAATATCTATCGAGTACCTTCGACCCGCTTACGAGGGCTACTTTAAAGACGAGGAGCCTAGGGCTATAAAGGCCGTATAGGATCTACCGGAGGCCGCTAGCAAGAGAGATATATATTACGAGATTAACTATATTATATACGTTAAAGACTAACGCTTTAGACGGGGTAAGCCTCGCCGGTAGTATCTAGTCCGCTAGAAAGGTTAGGGAGCTAACGACGATTAGTAGGTTAATACTACCGCCGTTTCGTAAGGAGCGATCGACGCCTTTAAGGCGCGGTAGGCCCCTACCGTACGCTAATCCCGCTATAATTAGCGAGCAAGATAATCGGCCCTTTCCCTCGCGTTCTTCCTTTTTCTTACTTTTCCTTCTCGTTCGTTTTCCTTATATATCGGGAGTAGATTAATAGGATAATATATATAGGATTACTATAGGTAGTAATCTTCGAGGCGTAGTACTATAATACATATTCGTTAGAATATACGGAGGCCGTAGGAGAATATACGCATAAGCGTATAAAGGTATTAGGAAGGGAAGGATTATATAATATAGTCGCCTTTAGTTATAGGGCTTATAGCCGCCTATTAGGGTACGCTCTCCGTATACAGAGTACGGAGGAGAATTATTACTCTTATATTATCTTAATCCAGCCCTAAGTATACTAGCTACCTCGTTTAGGTAGTTAAAAAGATACGGGTTATAGTATAGTTAAATACGCTCCCTTTAATTATCCTAATAGATTATTCTACTATAAAGCAAATCTACGAGAAGTATACCCTTAGTACTACTAGTACCGACTATACTAACCGCCGTCTTATTATTACTAGTATTTATCTCTCGTAGTACGATTTATAGATTTACTACTTACCCGGGGAAAAGAACTTTATCCCTAACGCCCTAAGTCGACTAACTATGCCTAAGACCGATAGTCTTCTCGAACGTAAAAACCCCGATTTCTAAATACTCGACTATACCTTCGTCGTTTCTAAGGCGATTATAGATCCCGCCGTTAAAAAAGTATTCTCCGTAGGCTATTATTCGGATATATATTTCTCTAAGATTATCGATATACTTAAAAGCTATAAGGATACCGCTACTTCTTCTTAGGCCCCCTAAATCGCGAAGGCTAAGAGGTAGGGTATCCCCTTTTTCTTACGGGATAGTCTACTATATTATCGGACTTCGATAGGATACGAGCGTTTATATATACTATACTACGAGGCCGATAAGATTATCGCGGCGGCGTACGACTAGCGGAATTACTTTAGAGAGGTCTATATACTCTAAGACCTTAAGGTATATACGATCCGGGATATAACGAAGCGTATAAAGAAATATATCGCCGCCTATAAAGCCTACTACCTTAGGCAGATAGACTAATAGCCTACCGCCGGGATCTATATACTAATTAAAGCCCCTAGAGTCCCTATAAAAAGTATCGCGATAGACTTTATTATTAACCTTCTTCCGACGGATTCTATAGATTCTCCCTAGGCTATAAAAGGCTTCGATACGTTTAACTTCCTTTTAATAATTATATACCTCTCTAGTAAGAGAATATTACTAATTCCCGGCTATTCGACGTATAGCGCCGTAGATTAGGGATAAACGCTAGGTAGGTAGCTTTTTCTTTACGACTAGGGTATACCGTTAATTATTATTAGCGATCGCGACTATAAATTTAATTCGGACGTATAGCGCAAGCTCTAGTCGGTATTTAGAACTAAGATTGCTATAACTACGGCGTATTATCCGTAGGCTAACGGCCTATCCGAGCGCTATAATTAGACTATTAAGACTACCCTCCGCTTATCGTACGTTAAAGAGCCGATAATCGATTAGAAGTTACTAGTACCCGCCTTATAATAGAACCTAAATTCCGCGTATAATTTAGGGACTAAGATAACGGCTTACGCTTATTTATTCGGGTATCCGCTATACGCGCCTACGGAGTCCGCCGATAATACCTTAGTAGACGATATCCTATACCTATAGGAGGCTATTCGCCGCTAAGCGAACTTCGTAATAGACCTAGCTATAATAAGGGCTAAACGGTAGTATAACGTAAAATACCGGCTAATTCTTCTAGAGCCTAGGTAGAAAGTCTACCTTAGGCTTTATAAAAGATATTATACGCCTAGACGACCCTCTAAGAAATAATCGCGGTAGCGTAAGGGTCTATACGTTATTAAGCGGATAATTAACCCCTTAGCTATAGAGCTTAATCTACTTATATATACCTATATCTACCCGGTAATATTTATCGAGTACCTTCGACCCGCTTACGAGGGCTACTTTAAAGACGAGGAGCCTAGGGCTATAGAGGCTATATAGGATCTACCGGAGGCCGTTAGCGAGAGAGATATATATTACGAGATTAATTATATTATACGTATTAAAGACTAATACTTCGGACGGGGTAAGCCTCGCCGGTAGTATTTAGTCCGCTAGAAAGGTTAGGGAGCTAACGACGATTAGTAGGTTAATACTACCGCCGTTTCGTAAGGAGCGATTAACGCCTTTAAGGCGTAGTAAGCCCCTACCGTACGCCGATCCCGCCGTAATTAGCGAGTAAGATAATCGGCCCTTTCCCTCGTATTCTTCCTTTTTCTTACTTTTCCTTCTCGTTCGTTTTCCTTATATATCGGGAATAGATTAATAGGATAATATATATAGGATTACTACGGGTAGTAATCTTCGAGGCGCGGTACTATAATATATATTCGTTAGAATATACGGAGGCCGTAGGAGAATATACGTATAAGCGTATAAAGGTATCGGGAAGGGAAGGATTATATAATATAATCGCCCTTAGTTATAGGGCTTATAGCCGCCTATTAGGGCACGCTCTCCGTATATAGAGTACGGAGGAGAATTATTACTCTTATATTATCTTAATCTAGCCCTAAGTATACTAATAGTTTAAAAAAAGCCTAAAATATAGATTCCCTTATTAAACTAGGCTAAATAATTAATAATTATAATATTTACTCCTAAATCGTAAATTAGATAATTATAAAGGTTATTTTCTCGGTTACTAATTATATAAATACTTAGTTAGTAGAGAATAGGATTTACTAAAGGATTTATCGTACTATTAGGGACCTAGTATACTCGTTTTATTAATTCTAGCTTTTATACTAGAGCCTTAGCTTTTTCTTTAGGATTAGCCTTAAGGTATTATTCTAGTTTTACCTTAATAGAGTCCTTTATATTCTATCCTTTTTTTAGGTCTTTATTAAATAATACGCGGAAAAAAAAGTATATTTACTATTATTAGTCGATTTCCTTCGAAGTATATATACTATAAGGATATTTCTTCTTTTACTCTTAAATAGTATTTATACTTAGAACGGGGGTAAGTATAGTCGATTAAGCCTAGTAAATTAATTAAAAATAAGAGATTATTTATTATACGGCTATTTTCGAATTATTATAAATATCGAATATTCGTACTATAATAGCGTATACCTAAATCTATGGAATATTAGCCTTTTTAAGGTATATAAGAAAATCCTATCGTATTTAGGATTCTTCGATTTACTAAACTCTAAGATCTTTATAGTCTTAAACGGCTTTATCGAACGAAAAGGATTAATATAGTTAATCTTATAGTCTTTTTTTCTATATAATAGTTAGATACTATTATTCTATAATATATTTCTTACTATTAAAATTAGGGAGAAATCGATTTTTTAGTTCTTTAATTCTCTTATAAAGTATAATTTATCCGGAGAAGTAAACTCGAAAAGCGTTTAAAATAAATAAAATAATAGTATTATTTATATATATAATACCCTTTTTAATTATTCGTTTATTAGCTTTTTAGTTAATCTAAACCTAGATTTAAGTACTTAAGGCCCCGTTTTTAAGACTAAAGGCTAGTATAAAAGTAGTAGAGGAGTCTAGGTTATAATAATCCTAAACTTCCGTATTTATTATAAAAAACCTAATATTATTTAGCTAAAGGGTTTAGTCTAGCTTACCCTTTAACTTATAAATATAAATTAGAACTTCCTTAATTAACTTTATAATTAAAATTATTTACTTATCGAATTTTTTAAATTATTATTAATTTTTAATAAGTTCTACTTTTTATAAAAATATAGTATAAAAAAGTAGTTTTAAAAATACTAAGTATAAGGGGATTCTTCTTATAAATAGGTATTATAACCGGCTTCTTTTTTCGTAAAATTACCTAATAAGGTAATATTTTTTTATTTATTATTTCTAAGGATTAACTATTAACTAGGCTTATAACTATTAAGAATACCTAATAGTATAAATAGAAGGAATACTAAGATATAGACTTAATAAATAAATAGAACTATATTCTATCTACCTAAATTAGGCTAATCCCGAGTATATATACCTTCTAGGTATAAATACCTTAGTATAAGGCTAGTATACCTAAAACTAGGGGGAAAATATAGGACTAAATATACTAGAATTAGGGGTTAATATATAAAGGGGAATCGTCTAACCCTTATAAAGGCATATCGTCTAACCCTTATAGTAAACTATGCCTTTATATATCGTACGCCCTAGTACCCTCTCCACCACCCCTGACAAGTACTATACACTCATCCCAGCCGCCGACTACTGCTGTCTCAATAGCTCTCGTGACGGAGAAACTTGATCTCAGTCTTAACCTACCTACCTAGACATGCAGCTATCAAAACAGGAAGGGAAAAAGAAAGACGAACAAGGTCCAGCCATCTGGAAAGAAAAAGAAAAGAAAGCTCACGATGTTGATTATTGTCAACAACTTCATGTACGTACGCGTTGGATAGAGTTGGATAGATAGACCCTTCATACTTGCATCCTACCACATCTCAGCAGGGGACTAGGCTTACTATATCCCTACGGTAACGACTTACCTCAAGGCTGCATTATCAACTCACTTTGTATGTATAGCTTGCTGTAGCATGTATGTATGTAGGCTTAAGCTTATGTTCTAAAGACGCAAGTCGCGGAGGCAGCAAGACGGCTTGAGCGCTATAACATTACAATGGCGGCGAAAAGACGTTATCGTGGTCAGCTCAGAGCATAGGGAGGCATGAGCCACAGCCTAGATGCAAACGGGGGATCAGAGGAGGTTGGTAAACAGAACACGCTTCTCCCCCAGAGTTCGTACTATCGATTCAGCCGTCGTTTGCTGCGAGAATCCCTCATCGGCCGAAAGAGAGGGAGCCGGGTATCCGTATCAAACGTCAACAACATGGAAAGTAAACAAACGAGACTTGTCACCAAGCAGGACTTTGCTACTACAGATGAAGGAAAAAGCAATCAAGGCAACTGCTTTGACCATCTGACGACGCTGGACCAACTTCTGCTCTTACACCCAGGTTTGAGGTTCTCAAGGATGGCGACGTCAACCTCTCCAAGAGATCGTCGCCCAAGCTTCCGAACCCCCATGAAGAAGGTCCGCAATATCCTTGTTTCTTTGTAGTCTTCTCAGATCCGTACTACGGATACACGTAGGGATATCGGAGCCGATCCCCCGGCGCATCTACCCGCCTCATCGCACGTGGTTGACTTCTGATTCTATGTGGTTGCGGAACACGACTGTGTCTGAGCCTACGTCGTGCATACAGATAGTATCTTCATCAACGGATCACGTATCCGCAGACGGGATAAAGTCAAGTCGGCTGCTATGACGAGAAGCAAGCTGTAGGGTACGATGGGCTGCGTACAAGAGCCTACTACTACTCGTGAATCGCTTCACTGCATAGTACATAGGTAGGTAGATGGGTAGAGTGAGACTGGGGGATCAACGACTTGGCTACAGTCACCACCCGTAAGTGTAGCTAAAAAGTGATTCACTTCTCCCACGTCCTGTGGCTATTAGACCTGTGGCTATTGGAGTCAGCATGATGATGCGGCTACCCAGGCCGTCCGAGGTCTCGCCACGGCCACCTTCAAGGGCCGTTTTTTTCTAAGACACCGACTGCCCTAGCTAGACGTGAGGGGAAGCAAAGGCTCTATAAGCCTTGCAGCGAGTTGCACAGGCAGGTAGATACAGATAGATTATTACAAGTCATATCATGGCGAAAAGGCGCCTCTATGATGTCTTCTGCGGATCTGAGGAGAAAGCAGTCTCGATCGTCCTGTTGACTTTAGGACCCCTATTCAAAGGCATGCATCATAGAAAATGAGACAAAATCTCTTCGTTGCGGCGCATAATGTCCCATCATCGTGGTCTAGACTCATGACTATGTATCTGCCTTCTGCCTCTGCCCCTGACTTGCAAAGCTGTCAAGTCTCCGACAACCCTTGGAAAGGCTATTATTGCCGAGAGACATGCCGAAAGATGGAATCACCAGCAAGCACTCTCCTCTCAAGTCTCCAACTCGACAAAGCAGTTTCTCTCAGATGCAAAAAAGGCAAAAAGAGACCAGAGACAGCTTTTTCACAAGAAGCACGTTCCGTGAGGGGGACCATGGGGGAAGAAACAGGCGTTGCAGTGATGACGCTGACAATCAGCCAGACTCGAACAGCCCGGCGATCCGGGGCAGACCTTGGGTCCCGCACGACGGAATAGTTTCCCGGGGGAGCGACGAGTGACGGAAGACTCAGACTGCGCCCCCTCCACCACCGCCGGCTTCTCCTCGGGGTTCATGAGCTGATGGACATCGGTGACGAGGCGTCCGTCGACAGAGGCATGGGCGACGGCCATGACGGAGTCCGGAACGGGCTTTCCGCTTCGCTCCCAGGCGTCGACCTGCTTGGCGGCCAGATCCCTAGTCTGTTCGGGGTCGAGCTGGCGGTAGTCGAGAACGGTACGGTCCTTGGTAAAGGTTCGGAGGACGCCGTCGGAGCCGAGGGTGAAGACGCTGTCGTCTGTGAACTTCATGCCATTGGCCACGTCGCTCACGCTGCCAGAGACATAGCGCAGGCTCGAAGCCGTTCCTGCAGGCGAGGCGGATACCTATAAGCGAAGGGAGAGGGTTAGGAGAGTCGGGTCGAAGAGAACAAGTTTGCTACTTTCGAGACGTTTCTAAAGGGGAAATTTTAAAGGGAAAGGGCTCACCAGTGGCAGAAGAAAGGCCGAGACTTGGCAGAGGAAGCGAAGGGAGAGAGTAGACTTCATGGCTGGGGAAAGATGATTCGAGACGTAGTAATCTCCTGAAGAGTGAGGAAGAAAAAAAAGTATGCAGTGGATTTATCGATTCGGTTTCAAGTTCAGTGTCTTGAAGGACTAGGACATTGCTTGACTGTCGTTGATATTTATACTCGTCGTCGTAGGTGCTCTAGGAGTTGAGTTGCCCTTCTCTGGAGCATCATACGGAGTACCTACTACACATCCGTGCCTATTCAGTATGCAGTCTCGGTGTAAGCGTCAGCGTCATGTTTCACTTTGCAGTCACGATAGATGATGATGATGCTCTTCTCAAAGTTGCTAGTCCTTCCGATGACTTGCATAGAGAGGTTGACGACGGTCCAAAGAAGCGAATGCTGTAAGCCCTAGAAAAACCCATCACATTTCAAACCTCCCGCCCATCTTGCTATCAAGTCTCTTCTTAAAGTCCCACGTCATGATCTGACCAGATACACGGGTCCCGGTCCTCCCTAGCCCTCTCCTGCAGCCATTTCCTATTCTCCTCCAGCTTCGCCTCCGCCTCCCTCCGCCTCTCTTCCGAGACGACCAAAGGCGGCGGCAGGAGACGGTTATCCGGATGAAACCACTGCTCACGAGGCACGTCCCTCCCATCCACACCACGATAATCAATCTCGTTCTGCGGGTTAAAGGGCGTACGGTCGAGCATCGCCTTGATCAGCGGCGGTGACAGGGCGACGGCATCGACAACTTGCCGATCGGCGGTCAGGGAGCGTAGGATGCCATCCTTGCCGAGGGATAAGACTCCAAGCAATGTAACATCGTGCTTGATGTCTTGGAGAATCTTGCTGAGTTCTTTCTGATGCTCGCTGACTTGTGGTTGGGTGATGGGAGAGGCGTCTTGACTCTCCGCGGACTGTTGAGGCGTGACTCCAGTTCCGGCTTCCATTGTTTTCCGTATAAGTCGTCTCAACAACTGTCGTGATTGCTTTTGTTTGCTGTCAGATGATGCAAGTTCTCACTTGGTTCGAATCCGGATGTGAGAAGACGAAATTCGCTACATACATATATGAGTTGGAAGAGCGTGTGTATTGACGAAACTCACAGAAGCAGGCCGGTCACATCCAACAGTCATGGATGTTATATCGAATAGCGGAAGTGTCGGCTCTCTAAGACCTAGTCTGGACGTGTGGTAGGCACCCAGAACTGGGGGCTCAGTTGGTGATGACGCTGCGTAGCATCCGCCTAAACAGTCGGGATAGCATCAACTTCATAGACTGTCAGCGATCTACAGATGACTGCAGCTTCCACATGAAGGGATATCTCTCCGCCGGCCAAGTTTCCAAGTGACGGCAACGGCGAGAGATGGGCCATTCAATCCTCCCTACGTCAACTGTCAGCGATCTGCAGCTTACTGCAGCCAAGGGATGGAGGGAGAGAAAGAGGCTGTGCCTTAAGCAGTCTGTTGCTGTTAGGGGTCTAGTTTCCTCGAGTGAGGCGGGGTTGAAGCACGACATGACGAAGTGGTTTACCTTGGCAACTCTTTTGTTAAGGATCTTCAACCGTTCAACTGCTAATATACACTTTGTCCCTATCGTTTGCTTCTCATAGCAACAGCCAATAGGTAACTTACGAACCGCCCAGTTATAGACGAAAACTACTATAAAATGCCTCGTAACGTGCAACATAGTATATACGTCATCATAGCTATTACTTGACGTGTACTTGTAAGAATACACGTAGAGTAGCGTCTTCCCAAGACTACCTACATCCCAAGTTCCGTAAGCCATACCCTCCGCTTACACCACAAGTCTAGAATGTGGATGAAGCGTATATACGGATATACGAGGACCGAATCGGCAATAGTATGCGTAAACAAGGCTGGAGTAAAAACCTCCGAACGGCCAATCTTGGTCGACACAGACAGTTTTCCAAAGACAAGGCATTTCGCTGAGTCTCATGGAATATCCTCAACGTCAACTATTTCAATACGTACTAGAGAAACATGATGTCCATAGAGCTCAATGCAGCATGCATTACCCGCGTATTACAGCGCACATCTGATCCTTCGAAAACAAACAAACTCCCCTCACTCACGTCCATCCCGTCCCGTCCCCCTTTCTCGATTCAGGAAAACTTCTCGAAGCCATCTTGAAACAGCTTCAAGCCCAAAACGTCTCCTCACCAAAAGCCCGTGAGAGGAGAGACACAAGACGACGTCGTAGAGCGCGCACATTAAGAACTTTCAACCTTCTTTGTTCTCCATCCGCTGAAGCACATCTCAGACGTGTTTCCCATGTCGTTTCGAAACCCGTAGGGCGTTTATAGCATTACAGGCTGTATATACCTCCTACGCAACGCACAGAGAGCATCAGATAATCACGCAAGGGAAAAGGGAGAGAAAGAAAAGGGGGGGACCAGCGGAAGAACCTCAGCTCAGGGGTAGAGTAGTCAAGGACCCAGCATCAGCCCTAAACACTCCTCACCTTTCAGAGCACGTTTTTTTCTTCTTCACTTGAGAAATTATGCTCTTCTTCTCTCCAACAGTCTGTACCTTCTCCACGATGAGGACAATCTTGTATCAGATGACATGAAGCCGTCGAACAGGCAGCATGGATAGTAGGGTCATCTGGTCATGAGCGTAGTAGTTCAGATAACTAACGAACCCCTTACCGAACGGCTGTTGCACTTGTTACTCGATTTAACCCCGTCCTTTTTTACAGGTAGCAATAGCCATGGTTAGAAGAATGACTCGCTCTTTTGCTGGAGAGGAGAGAAATTAACGATTATCCCGCAAATCATGCCCGACTCATCCCGTTTATATAGACCTCGGGCCTCACCCCCCCCCAAACTTGACGGGAAGAACATGTTCGTCTGCCACTCTTATTATCCAGCATTTATATACTTACCCTTGGGCTTTCTCGAGATCATCCTGTGTCACACATATCAGACTATTAACATATACAACATGATTTGCCTTTCAGCTGCAGTCATCCTCTCCTGTACGTCTCGGTAACAGATGGTATCTTTTTCCCCCCAGCCGTCACACTGCTAACATCGTATGAGCCAGTCGCCGCCGCGGCCATAGCACAGGTAGCAGCCCCGACGACGTCCCTACAAGCCAACAACGCCAACCCCCTACCCTCCGGGCTGCCGACTCCAACACCGATAACAAACGTCAACCAGGAGCGGATCGAAGAGCTGGAGGACCTCCAAGCCGCGAGGGAGGAGAACGCGAGGGAGGCGGATGAGGCTGGTAACCCGGGACTGGCGAACGCGTTGAGGGCGCAGCAGACTGGTGCCCTCGAGCAGCAGAAGCAGGCTCTGATCAAGGCGGAGAGTGCGAAGAATGGTAACAACGGGCAGAACAATGTCGGGCAGAATAATGTCGGGCAGAACAATGTCGGAGGACAGAATGGCGTCGGGCAGGGCAGCAACGGGCAGGTCAGTCCTGGGCAGATCAACCCTGGGCAGGCTACCAATGGACAAATCACCAATGGGCAGGCTAGCAATGGGCAGGCTGGCAATGGGCAGGCTGCGAATGGGCTACTTGGCAACGGACAGGCTGGTAACGGGCAGGCCGCCAATGGGCTACTCGGCGGCGCCGGACAGGCTGGCAATGGACAGGCTGGCAACGGGCTACTCGGCGGCGCCGGACAGGCTGGCAATGGACAGAACAACGCTGGGCAACTCGGCAATGGCCAATTCGGCACCGGCCAGACCGGAAACGGGCAGGCTGGCAACGGGCAGCTGAACAGGGTTGGCCAGAACGGCAACGGCCAGGCTCTGAACGGGCTGAATAACGCTGGACAGGGCAACAACGGGCAGCAGCTCGGCAACGCGCTGGGCAACGCTGGCCGGAGCAACAATGGGCAGATCAGTCCGGGGCAGATCAACAGGAAATAGCCTACACGTACGGAGTAGTGACACCGGCTTCGTCGGTAGAGTTGACAGTGGCACCGACCTCTGTATAGGGTTGTAGGCCTAGGAATATCAGAAAAAAAATGTCTCGTTGAAGAATGCATCCCTCACACATGTGTCCAAGAGTGGTTTCTTGCACCGATAACAGAGTATAAGATCATCAGCCGAAATTGTTCTGCCAGACTGATTCTTCCATCGAGGTTCGTGTGTCCTCGTAGGGACGTACGGATAGTTAGTTAGGCATTATTCTCAGTTGCAGCTCTTTCTGATATGACCAAAGGGATACTAAATAGTCGGCTCCCTCTCCCGTCTGTACTCGTACCCAGGCAGAAGACGCTATTCCGATCGACAGGCCCCCAAGTCGGGTGACGCGCCGGATCATCAACAGGGTTTAAAGACAGTAGTTTCGGGCCACGCAGACAAAAGTAACGACCTCGCCGTCGAGGGCGAATCAGCCGTGTAGAGAAGGATTTCTGATGAGAGACTTATAGCAAGATACCTACCAAGTGTCTGCTAGTCGAACAATCGCTTTCATCCTAAGGATACAAACCGATGCCATCAAATCGAGAATGTCGTCAGTTTCGCAGATGTGGCTGGTAAAGACGTCGCAAGCCACAATCGCAGGAGATCGTGGCGTCACCAGCTAATCACGTGAAATCGCCGACTTCTTCCTCACTCCTCCACTCAGCGCCCACGGCCTCACCAACTCAGCCTCGTGAAGAGACAAAAAAAGGCAGAAATCAACTCCAAGTTCACCAGTTACGAAAATGCCACGCGCAATCCGAGGTAAACACACCATATCACCACACTCCTCCTCCTCCTCGCACCTCATCCCCTTGACTACAAATCTAAAGCAACTAACACAACCGATGAAATAGGAGTCCTCATCGAATGCGACCCCTCCATCAAGTCCATCATCGTCAACATAGACAGCGCAAACCATGACTTCATCATCGAAGACCTAGACGAGGAGAGAGTCGTCGTCAAGGAGAACATGGTCCCCGAGCTGAAGCGGAGACTCGAAGACGTAACGCTATGCCTCCTTCTCCCCTCCCCTATCTCTTGTCACGATGATTTCCAAGAGGGAAAGAAAGAAAAAAATAAAGAAAGTTGCTCATTCTTCTTCACAGCGATTGAAAGAAAACCTCCCTCCCGTCGACGAATCCGGCTCGGAATAAAGAAGAAAGCATCTACAGCTTCTCAAACACAGGCTTCTTCGACCTCTTCCCCTTCCCGACCACCCCCTCAATCGCAAGAGCCACATCCCCCGTCTGGATAGCGACCGAGTTCCAAACGGCAGTGTACCTCAACGCATCTGCCGTCGAGTTCTCACGACCATGGTTAATCAACTCCTTTGTCCCCTGCAACGCAACGGGACTCTTCTCCGCCAAGGCAGCAGCCAGGGCGAAGCCCGCCTCGACGGCGGAAGCCTTGTCGTCGAGGACGCGGCTCACGAAGCCGACGGTCAAGGCCTCGGAAGCGGAGAACTCCCTTCCGGTGAAACACACCTCCTTCACCCACGTCGTCGAGCCTACGATCTTGGGCAGACGGGCTAGCGTCCCGATGTCGGCTGCGAGTCCGATGTCGACTTCCTTGACGCTGAAGCGCGTGTCTCGTGAACAGAGTCGGATGTCGGCGCAGCTGGCTATGTCGATGGCTAGACCGAATGATATCCCATGCAGGACGCAGATGACAGCTGGGCAATATAAAAGGAGAGGAACCGACAACAACGAATTAGACGCATAGAACAAGTTCAAAAGGCAAGAAAAAGAAGGAAAAAAGGGATGTAGAGAAGGAAATAAAACTCACGCTTCTCACACCTCTCAACCTCCCCAACACAACCCTGAAACTCCTCAATCTCCCTCCTCAAAGCCCAAGCCCTCCTCGCCGGATCCCCTCCCCCGGCCGCCAACGCCCCTCCCCCAGCAACCGCCTCCCCGACGTCCAACCCAGCCGAGAAAGCCCTCTGCCCCGCCCCGCTGAGCACCACCGCCCTGACCTCTCCCTCCCCTTCCCCTTCCTCCTCCTTCCGTCCGAGCCTCCGGAAGATGTCGCCCAGCTCCCGCCACATCCCCGGCACGAAGGCGTTGAGCTTCGCCGCCCGGTTAATCTCCACGTGCGCCGTCGCCGCCTCGCCACTTGGCCGTGTGATTCGGAAGTGCTCGTAGCCACTGTAGCCCGGTAGCGGCGGAGCTGCTTTTGTTTCTGCTTCGGCCATGGTGTTTTCCTTTTTTTTTTTAAATGTATATATATATGTTCTCGTTCTTCCCCTTTGTTGATAGACGGCTTGTCTTATGTAGACTTTCGGTCGCCTTTCCGTACTACGGTCATTTATATACACATGTTCCAGGACAATGCCTTGCCTCGGCTGAGATGGATGATAAACGTACACGTGACGACTCGAGGAAGGGAGCGACGTGCTTTAGGGTAGGAGCACGTCTCTGCGAATTTTCCCCCGGTACGGACTTTCGCCTTCAACTTCAGACAGGCGTCTTGTAAGTTGTGGTGATAAGACATCGCGCGTCACTAACAAGTAGTACTACCAGTCTACCACTGAATCAACGCGAATTGGCATGCCCCTGGGCATTATTCTTCTTCCTACTTTCACTACCAACAAACAGAATCGCGTCTTCAGTCCCAGACACAGCCAACGAATGCTTATAAACATGGACCAAAACCCTGGAAAAAAAAATTATAGTAGCCAGCCAGCTCGCTCGCTCGCTTGCTTTCCCCCTTCCACCCACTTTTGCCCTCGTGTAAGGGCGCCTTACATATTCCTCTCTTCGTCTAAAGAAGAACGGTGCCGAAGATGGTCAGGGCGAGCGTCAGACCGCAGACGACGAGGGGCGCCGTCTGCAGGCCGTGGCCGGCGTTGTCCTTCTCCTTGCTGGCACTGGTGGGGTAGGCATCGCCGCGCGTCACGTTGGCCGTCGACATGCCGCTGCCTCCCGCGTCTTGGGAGCCGGGACCCTGCATTCCAGGACCTTTGCCGGCGCCGTCATTCTTGTCAAAGAACTTCTCCTTGGCCTCCTTGGGTATCGCCGGCACCTCGCTCGGGTTGACGTTCCAGTTGGCGTCCATGGTCGGGCAGTTGACGGCGTGCGTGGTCGAGGCGGCTCCGGCGGCGCCCGTCGGCGCGGGGTTCTTCTTGAGGGCGTCCCTGTAGGCGTCGAACTCCATGTGCTTGTTTTGTTCGACCGAGTTTCCGTTGATCTTGACGATGCCGTAGTCATTGTCCTCGACCGAGTACTCGTACATGAGGCCGCCCGAGTAGACCGACGTCATCTCGTTGCTCATCATGGCACCGAGCTCGTCGAACTTGCGGGGCCGGTTCTTGATGCAGCCCCACTCGGAAAGGCTAATGGTTGCAAGATGATTAGCGACCCACTGCTTTCTGATTGACCGAAAAATCAGGGGTAAAAAAAGGGGGGAAAGGGAGGTGGGGACTTACAAGATGGGAAGACCGTAGTCGGAAAACGTCTTGACTTTTTGATCCCAGCCGGAGACCTTGAAGTCACTGTTGCACCACGAGTAGTCGTTGAAGGCGAAGAAGTCAGAGCGGGCGTCGTCGGAGCCACAGTTCATGTACTGGGCCGTCTGCAGTCGGTTCGACGACACGTCAGCGGCAGAGTAGCCGACAGGAACGCGACGAAGACCACGCTTGTTCATGTAGTTCTTCATATCGCGAGTGACGGCCTTGACGTAAGGAGCGGACACATCGGTGCCCTTTTCGTCGTTGATAACCTCGTTACCGGAGAAGAAGGCCAAGGTATTGTGATACTTGGCGAACATCTCGACCGTGGCAAAGATGCTCTGCAGGTAATCGGTATTATACGAAGGCGCAGGCTTCAGACGGTTGAGAGAGTACTTGGGGGTGTTGACATCGAGGACGAGGTAGATGCCGGCGTCGGAAAGGGCCTGCATGCACTTGTCGTGGTCTTTGGAGTTATCGACGGCGTAGACACGAATAGTGTTGACGCCGAGCTCCTTGAACTTTGTGATGTCGCGTTGGCATGTCGACGGATCAGCGAGGGGATCAAGGTCGGCAGAGGCGCCGCCGGGCTGATAATCGATGCCGCGGATGAAGAAGCGGTTGCTTCCAGCCCAGAAAGCTACATCACAGAGAAGGAAAACGAATTAGCGATCCTGGCGGGAGCGTCGATTCACCATGCAAGAGAAAGAGACAATGCCATACCGTTACCCGAGACGGTGACGGTGGGCAAAGTGGCGCGCTTGGTGGGCGGCTCCTTTTCCGTCTCCGTCGGCTTGGCCGAGACGACGGCCAGCGAAGTGAGGGCCGAGACGAGGACTTGAGCCTTCATGACGGAAGACAGACAGGAAGAAGGGCGGTAGAGAATCTGGCAGCGAAAGCGGTTGAAAGATTTGATTGGAGTGATGCAAGTAGAAGATTCCAACTCAGAGAAGAAGAAGAACAATCACCCCAAAAAAGGATATAGCGAAGGAGTTGAAGATGCCCCCTGAGAGAGTGAAGGGGGGGGGGGGGGGGGGGGGGGGGGGGGGGGGGGGGGGGGGGGGGGGGGGGGGGGGGGGGAAGGAGAGGGAAAGTGGAAGGGAGAGGAGGAAAAACGTCAATGGAAAACAAAAACAAACAAAAAAAGAGAAAAAAAAATAAGAAGATGAAGAAGTTGAGATGAGGCGAGCGAATGATGAAGGAGGAAGGAAGGAAGGAAGGAAGAAAGAAAGAAAGGAAGGGGAAAGGAAAACGAGAGGAGGGAAGAAAGGCCAGAGAGATGAGTGGAAGAGGAGAGGAGGAGGAGATGTCAGGAAAGGGGGGGTGGGTGCGTGTTTGTGTGACGCGCGCGTCTATCCGTACTGCTACAAGTACAACAGGCCAGGTACATGCAGAGGGCGACACAAGAGACTCGGAGAGGTCATATGTAGTAAGTCGCTTACCTAGTACTTTACAGTGGTAGGAAGAGAAATAAAACAGGGAGCATGAAGAGTAGAGGAGAAGGATAGGGGGGGGGGGTGGTGGTGGTGGTGGTTTGAACAGACGAGGACGGTTTGTGCATGCATGCATAGCAGCATAGGGCCAGGAGGTATCCGTAGACCAGTACTTATATCGTCGTGGCACTGTATCCGTACTGATAATGAGAGGCTCGCAGCCGGCAGCATCCCTTCAAATGTCAGAACGCCGCCCCCCATGTAGCGAAATAGGATCGTAGCCAATTAGAGGCCGCGATTCCAGAGATACATCGTCTTGCGCGGAAACTGCACTATAAGCCATGTACCGGATCTCTAGGCCTCTACATTCAGCGGCACCATAGCTGCTAGAGCATTTCTGTATCTGCCGGCTGAATAATCATTGTGGGTCTCTCTACAGAGGGGCGGCGTTCTGACATTTGAAGGGATACATACATATATACATGCACAAAAAAATGACGAGTTCATTAGGAGCCTTTCGTGTGTGCCTGTAGCCTGCCCGGCTGGGGGAAGACATTACGGATAGCTGGCATTCATTCATTCATTCATTCATCATCATTCATCAGACGACATGTCACCGTATCCGCACCGTATCCGCATCTTACATCACAGGTACGGATATCCGTACAGCCACTGACGTATCCGTACTGTACATTGCACAATTCTTACACATTTGCACAGCCCGCCCAGTTGACCAGCAAACCAACAGGCGGCCGGCTGCACTACGGATACACCGCACTACAGTCTACACCGCACCGCACCGCACTGACGCGCCTACCACTAAGAAAAGCCGCAGACCAGCCAGCCCTGCCAGGTACGGTGAAGTGGAAGCCACTCGCGCTCCACAGACACTCCTCCTCCACAGACAGGAGGCAGGAAATCAAGATCAACATGTTAACATAAAAAAAGGAGATGAGAGGGGGAAGAGGGCGCAAAGGAGGACCCAGAAAAGAAAAAAGGGGGGGTGTGTATATACAAAAGATACGCCAGCCAGCCAGAGCTCTCTCTCTCTCCCTCTCCCCCCCTGACGCACATCATAATTGCCTTAGTAGTACGGATACTCGTCCCGCCCCTGTTTTCTAAATCAACATCAACAACAAGAGGCAGGCCGGAAAGTCATGTTTCGACGCATCTGTTATTCTTCCTCTTCTCTTCTTGAACATATCTGATACACAGTACGGTACGGACTACGGTGAACTACGGATACGGATACGGATACAATGCTCACAAACCCCGCCGCCGGCTTCGTATCATCCAATCCAAAACTTCTTCATATCGCATATCCGTCTGTACCTAGGTACATACGCAACAATGGAACGGATTGTCCCGTCGACAAGAATGTCGTCCGGAATGGGTGCCCTCCCTGCCTGTCGTCATCGCTTTCCTCTTCTCTTTGTATCCCAAACCCTTCGCTCCATACCTCTTCTAAGGAGTAAAAGGTACGGATACGCTTCACATTGTACACATACAGACTGCTGGTACGGATACATCCATGCATGCATCAACCTCCTCCCGCCCTCAGCCCCCTTCGTCAAATATCTTCCCCCCTACTCCCGTCCACTCCCCCCTCTCCCGCTCCTCCCAGTATCCCTCCTTGCCAGTCTTGAGCTTCCACACCTCCTCGCCCTCCGGCCCTCCCTCGGCCCGATAGAACCAGCGCGGCCGGTACGTCTCCCCTCGGCTCTCCATGTCGCGCCGCCGTACCCGCTGTGCCTCCTCTAGCCGCTGCTTGCTCTCCTCGGCCTCGTCTAGCCGGCCGTGCTCGGCCAATCTCTGGTCCGGCCGCAACCGCGTGTCCGTAGGCGCCAACCGGCCCCGTTCCACCTCCGTCAGCTCGTTCAGCGAGGCGGCGAACTCGGTGAGGCCGTACGTCGTCGCCGCCTGTTCTACCAGCCTCCCAACCCGCCAAACCTCCGCCGCCGCCGCCGCCGCCGCCGCCGTCGACTTGCCTGGACCCACCATGCGGAGACCGGTCGTCCAGGTACCCACCAGCCCCCGTCCCGTGTCGGCCCCGTCCGGCCCGTACGCCGTCGCCTGAACCTCCTCGGACCGTCCACCAAACATGCCCTTGCTCTTAAACTCCACCACCGCCTTGTGTCCGCTGCTGTCGTTGGTCACCGTCATGTTTCCCACCGGCTCGACGTACTTCTCCCCCATCACGACGTTGCGCAGAAACATTGTGGCCACGTTCCACGAGTAGAGCTCGTCGCTACCGTCGGCGAGCCGCAGCGCTACCCGTACCCGGCCCTCCGTCGTAATCTCTGCGCTCTTGCCCCAGAACTTCTGCCCCGGCGCCGGCGACTGCGAAAATGACCAGTTGGCCGACTCGGCCTGCATCGCGAGTCGCACCGGTCGGTGCTCGACCTTCTCCACCAGCAGCCGAAACCCGCCCGGCACTTCCTTGTCCGTCCGCACCAGCTCAAACGTCTCTCCCAGCAACGGGTTGAAGGGCTTCCGCATCGAACGCTCCTTGGCCCGCCCGCTGCTGAACTGCGAAACGGCGAAGGCGCTGACCAGCAGCAGCCGCTCCGTCACGTTCGCCTGCTGCGCCGCCTGGTTCAGCAGCTGAGCGTACTCGAATTGTTCCGCGAGCTTCTGAAGCAGCGAAAGCGGCTCGTTGGCCGACACCGGCATGCTGATGGTGCTGAGGTCCTTGCCCACGTTCTTGCGTACGAAAGCAATCAGGCTCGGCGGCTGCACCGTCGCCGCCGGGATCGTCGTTCGTCGAGCCACCGTCTTGTCCATCGGCAGCGGCGATAGGCTCTTGGGCCTGGCCGGGAAGAGATGCTGCCCCTCACCGCTTGCCGTCTCGGCGTCTTCCGTCGACAGGACGGATGAGCCGTCGTCGCGCGTGTCGGCGTCTCCGTCGCCCTCCGGGTTAGGCGACTCGTCTCCGCTGCCGCTGCCGCCGCCGCCGCCGCCGCCGCCTCCACCACCAATCTTAACAACGGCCGGCTTGGCGTCTTCGGCGTCAAAGAACTCGTCCTTGGTGGACACGCTGTCGATGCTAACACGCGATGCGCCGCCACCAGCCAACGACGACGACGTGGCCGCCATTCGCCGCCTCCTCTTGTTATTGAGAAGCGCCGAGAACTCGCTGACGACCGAATTCAAATCGGCCAGTAGCGTCTCGCAGTGGTGATGGATAGACCGGCTATCGTCCGTCGCTCCCGCTCCCGCCCCGGGCCTCGAAGCGCCGATGCCCTCGCGCGTCCACGGCGTCGGAGACTGTTCGGGCGACGAAGCCACCTGCTGCAGCGTCAAAGGATTCACGATGGGCATGCTCGACATGCGCTTCCAGAAAGGTCGCTTGTCCCCGCTGGTGGGCGAGTCGCCGTCCCTCGCGTCGTCGCTCGGAAAGAGATACTGACCAGACGCCGATCGCCGCGGCAGGGCGGCGGCCTCCGTCGTCAGCCGGCGGAGGGCATCGCGTGTGCCGACGACGCGACTGACGAGGGCCTCGACTTGCTGCCATTCCATGTCTTCACTAGCAACCGGCTGTTGAGCCTGCCTCGTCAAGTCGGACCGAGAGTCTGACGGCGGCTGCGACGCGTCCGAGTTGCTTCTGGCGATACGACTGGCTCGCTCCAGGGCGCGGGCCCAGTCCTGAAACTCGCGGTCGCTATAGGCCCTCATGTGCCAGACCTCGGCGCCCGAGTCGATGCTGATCTCCTTTCGTCGCTCGTCGGCCGAGATGGCGGCGAGGCTTAGGGGGATGGCTCCGCGCAAGGCCGTCGAGTTGCGATTGTAGTAGTACGACAGAGTGCAAGTAGAAAAGTCGAGGGAGAAGAAACGACGGGCGTAGCCTTGGCCCTTCTTGCGCCTCCTCTTGGAAAGGTAGCCGACGTGACAGGTCTGGAGATCGCTTCTGGCGGACAGTGGACCACGGGCGCCCTGACTGTGGAGGCTGTCGGCCGAGCCGGACGACATGAAATCATTGCGGGGGCTCGCGATCCTGGCTAAGCTGGAGTGACTAGACGGGTCGCGAGGCATCGACAGGTTGGACGCTTGGCCGGCGGTCTGTGGCGGCGAGCCGGTCGGATAGTTGATGACGACAAAGGTGACCGTCTTGGACGTCTGTTTGGAGAAGGTGTTGTCGAAGACGAGGCCGTACATGCCGCCTTGGCCCGGCTGGACGTCGTATGTCCCCGGGGATGCCTTGTCAGCCTCGCATTTGCCGTGCCACAAGATGGGGATGAAGCCCTTTGCGGCGAGCATGTCCTGAGCCGTCGGCTCCTTCTTGGTAGATCGGGCGAAGGCCTGGGTCTGTGCGGCGTCGACATCGTCGGTGGTGGAAGAGAGAGGTGGCGCGGCGCCGGCGGGATGTTTGACGATGCCGACGTTTCTGGCTTGTCTGTCAGCTTTGCGCCGGTTTCGTTCGGCTGGTGCGAGCATGCATATTCGTACATTGACTTTTTATGAGGCTGCACGCTCCATGATAGGGTGTGTCCTTGGTCGACCTTGAGCCAGCGGACGACGTAGGACTGTGACGGCAAGCGTTAGCACGTGCGACGACCATCAATTTTTTGAGCGAGGGAGACACGAGCCTTGCTGTGGACCTCGAGCCTTTCAATTTCCGCCATGGTAGTCGATTTGGATGAAGATGGGGGGGGGGGTTTGACTCTTTTCAGTGGCAGTCCATAGCGAAGGAAACTAGTGGAGAAGAAGAAGCAGAAGAAGAAGAAGAAGAAACAAAGAGCGATTGCGAAGGAAAGACGAGAGAGAGACTCTTAACAGAGCGACGGAGAGACTGTGTCGTGTGCGTGAGTGTGGACAGCAAGTCAGGGCGTCCAACCTTTCTTTGTAACCGTCGGCCTAACTTCCTGGGAGAAGCTCCGAGTGCAGCGGGAACCTTGTCAGGCGGATTTTCCAGGGGCACGGCGCTGTAAGTACAGCCTACAGGGAGCCTCTGCCCCCACCAAAGTCCCCTAGGCGGGGCCCCTCGTCCGCTGCGATTGCCCAATCAGCGAGCGGGAGTCGGGACGACTGTGTGCATACATAGGTACAAAACGCCGTGCCTGCCGGGCCCTCGGACGGGCTCGCACCAAGGAAGCCGGCAAGATTCAGGATCAGAAGCATGACAGACGACTGGACTGGTCTACTGCGGTTATGTTTTGTGTGCCTCGGCGTCAAGAGCACTTACATACATGCTTAACTCTTCAACTTAGTACCTACCACCTGCCTGCCTGCTAAGTTGCTGGAGGGGAAGGGCTCGGGCTTGAGGAGGATGGGTGGTTATTGGATCTACGGATACTGCGCATTCAGACAATGCACTTAATGTACAACACAGCTTCGTCCGGGCGGAAATAGAGTCATTTTTATTCGTACTAGTCTGCAAAGTGGCCTTTAAGGGCAGATCCGTCCGCGACAGCACGACGCTGGCCCCAGGGACTACCAGCAAGACCGGGCTACTACGGCATTGTGGCTGTCTGTCTCAGCCTGGTCGTCTGCCGGCAAAGCTCGTTCGACGTTCGTTAACGGTTTAGCGATGGAACGAAATATTGTGCGCTTATCCGTAGAAGCAGATCGATAGTCCCGCCTGCTAGGTAGGAAGGGTGGCCATCTCCCTAGGACTAGGTGCACACGTAGCATTATTTGGCGCACACTGGCAGTGGCAGTGGCACTGCAATCCGCACTTCAGTTCCCACTTCCCACGGTCCCCTTTTTTCCCTCGCCTTGCCCGACCGAACAATAATAATCTCCACTTCCCCTTCCACGATCCACGATACCCTCATTCCTTTCTTACAGGTTCACAGCAACATGGTAGAGAAATCACGCTGTTCATCAGCCTCACCGTGGCTTTCGTCAGCCCCCCCGGCTTCCATCTTGTAGTTCCTTTGCTAGGTACAGGTACGGATATAGTGCTAGCATGTATTCGTACATGGAAATGAAGATGAGGAACATCCGGCGATCTGCCAGGCAGCCTCGGTGCCGCCTTCGCTTGGCGCTAGCCGCCACATAGCCCCGTAGCTGTCCCGCCACAGAATGTACCGGTACTTTTTGCTAGACCCTATACCAGCCTTCACTTGGGGGACTGGCGATGGAGACCGACTCCTTTTCCAGCCTTCTCCTAATAAGATTGCTCCTCTGTCGCTCACTCTCATCACTCACTACATCGCTCTCCCTGCATCCTCTCTCACCATCTCTCTCTCTCTATTTCTCTCTCTTCTGTTTTTTTTGTCTTCCCTCTTCGCTACTCGCTCACGGCCTCTACTGTCCTAACTGCTGCCCAAGCGCCCCCCGTCTTTTCCGACCTACGCCGTCTAATCCGTCCTACCGACTCTGGTCTTCCATCGCGCTCCCTCACCCTGTCTCTCCGCTGGTCGGGCCTCCGCAATGATTGTGTGTCCGACCTGAAAACTCGTCTCTCTCGCAGTCCTCTTCGTCTGCTTGCTTGCTCGACGCCATCTTCGTTTATCCGTCCGCTCGCCCTGTCTTCGTTCATCGGCCAGTCATACCTGTCTTTCCATACTCCAGGCCCCTTTCCCTCCCCCCCCTTTACCCCTTGGATGCATATGTCCGCAGTCATGAGCAAGCGCCATCAGGCGCGAAATGAGAAAATCCTCCGCGACCTGGTCCAAAGCGTTCCGGGGAACAACAGATGCGCAGACTGCCAAATGCCCAGCCCAGGTAAGCAAGCAGCCCGCCCCGCGTTTCCGCCCAGAGTCCATCTGACCTTGCGTCGCAGCCTGGGCGTCGTGGAGTGTGAGTAATACTGAATACCCCCCCTTTCTGCTTTTGCTTTCGATTTCGAGGCCCTGACGCGGCCAGATTAACAGTTTGCTCTCCTAGCTCGGCGTCTTCCTCTGCATGCGGTGCGCCGCCATCCATCGAAAGCTCGGCACTCACATCTCCAAGGTCAAGTCTCTGAGCATGGATAGTTGGACCAATGAGCAGGTGGATGTGAGCTCGCTTCGTTCATAACGAGTTGTTCTTTGCTCGCCTGCTAACTCGTTCAGAACATGCGGAAAGTCGGCAACGTCGTGTCCAACCAGATTTACAACCCGGGCAACAAGAGGCCTCCGGTGCCCATCGATGCCGACGAGGCAGACTCAGCGATGGAACGATTCATCCGCCAAAAGTACTGCAATAACGTCGCCAGCGATATCGGGAGGCCTCGCAGCCCAAGTTCGAACGAAGGGACGCCACCTCCGCTGCCGCCCAAGAACTCGACCAAGTTCGGCTTCCGGTCGGCCTCGTCGATTTTCCCCTTGTCGTCGCGAGCAAAGAGGGAAGCTAAGATGGCGGCCGTCGTGAGCGCGGCGCCTGCTCCCGCGGCTAACAAGCCGTCCAAGGTGTTTGGTGCCACGGTTCACCTTGATGGCCCCGACGACTTCGACACGAAACTGGCCAGGATGCAGGACATGGGCTTTTTGGACAGCCAGCGCAATGCCATGGTGCTCAAGGGCGTCAACGGCAGCCTAGAGCGAGCGGTCGAGACCTTGATTCGACTGGGCGAGGGTGCTTCCTCACCAGCCCCGCCGCCACGCGACCATTCGCTGCGGGCGTCGAGATCTCTGACGCCCTTGACACTCGAACCCACCAATCCAGCTTGCGGGCTGACAGTGCCCCGCAACGAGGCGGCTGCCGAGCGACCGGCCACGGCCATCTCGACGCCCATGTCGTCGACGAACCCATTTGACATGCCGCCGCCGCCAGCACCAGCCCAGACGGCACAGTCTACGGGCAACTTGCTGCACATGAAGCAGTACGGCGTCATGGGCGACGGTCAGACAAACAACCCCTTTTGGCACACGCCGCAGCAGGTCGACGCCGTCGGTCGAGCGTTCCGGGGGTTGACCTTATCACCGCCACAGACTCTCTTTCCGCACCATACGGGAGAGGTGGCGGCGCTGGGGCATCAGCATTACGTGTCGCCGTCGGCGCCGTCTGCGCCGTCGAGCCCGCTGTACTACCAACCTTTGAGTTTTCGGGCCGGCGGCATGACATATCCTCAACCGCAAGTAGGGCTGGCGCCGGGATCTGGCAATCCCTTTCTTGCTCAGGGGGGAAGCCCGATCAGGTGTCAAAGTCCGGGGCCGATGATGGGCGGCTACGGCAACAACCCGTTCGCCCGGTCACCGACGCGGATCGCGTCCCCCGGCCTCGTTCAGATACCTGAGCAAGGGCAGACGAGCTTCCTCGTGACCTCGCCTCCGTCCAACACCAATAACCCATTCTTCGTCAACGGGCAACAGCCGTGCGTCGGCATCGTCCCGGACCAACAACAGCAGCCGTGGAGCCAGCCCCGGCGGCATGACAAGGCCTCCATCATGGCTCTGTACAACCAACCGGCCCCACAAGCGCCCGCCGCTACGCCGACGCCCGCCGAGAATCGAACGACATGCGACGGGCTGACGGACGCGCCCCGATCAGGGTCGCAACCGCCGCTTCCCGGATGCACAAACCCGTTCTTGGCCAAGACGACGCCAGAACCGCTGCGACAGATGAGCAGGGACAGCGTGGCGCTGGGCATGGACATGGCCTGGACGAGCAACGGTCGGCATAGTCCGGATGCGTTTGCGAGCCTCAGCGCGAGACACGCATGACGGGGAAGAAGGGTAAGGGAATTTTGGGAAAGGAAGAATATCCGGTACGGTAATGTATAAAATACTGCGGTCTTGGTCGAGTCAGACAGGCAACCCGTTTCATACGAATGGCTTGTGTTGTATGAGGGCGACGATGCAGTGGAAGTCGAGTGAGGAAAGATACCTAGGTACCTACCTACCTGCAAATACTGCAACTCGCGATGGTCTGACGTTCGAGAGAACACGTGACTTCCCCCAAACTTTGCTTCTCCGTGTGGCGTTCGCTGCAGACAGTAGGTACTACAGTTGAGAGCTGCGTCTATGCACGGTACGCTGCATTCGATTTGCGTGTTCGCCAAGCAGAGGCGCTTGAATCTGATGCAAGGTATCCAAACTGTGAAACGCATGCAGCTTGTCAGCGACTGAGACAGTGCGAAAGAGCCCCAGCTGTTAGCGGTCGAGAACACAGCTCGAAGCCTCAAAGCAAAGGGCGACCCCGCCGCAGCCGGACAAAATGCGCTACCGTTCAGGGAACAGGCCAGTCGAGATCCGTACTGTATGCCGTCTCAGCCACCCTCAGGATTGCTCAGGTGACGATACAAAAAGCCTTGGCTGCGGCACTTGTGGCTTGGGCTTCCCCCTTCCCTTCCCCACAGATTCTTCCAGGCTTATTTTTTCTTCCCGCTCCCTCTTCTCTCTTCCCTTTCCCACCCTCCTTCATCTGAACTGAAGACATCCTCCTCCTGTTTCCCTCCCCAACAAGGCAGAACAGCATTCACGAGATCCGGCCCCCCCCTCAAAAAGAACACCAGCCTCGCCTCAATCAATCACGCGTTTCTCTCTGAAAAAATACTCCTCAGCCATCTCTGTCTTCCCGTCTGTCCCAACTTGTCCACTCGCCCGACCACCAGACAATTTAAAAAAAAAATGGCACCGATGAATCACCAATCTATGAATTGTAGTAGTCGCTACGGCGAGGACGCGGTCGCTTCGCGCGTCAATGTCCTTGCCTCTTGCTACGTCGTCGACTCTGCTTCCAACCTCAAAGGCCTCCACTACTGCACTACGGGGGTCGCAGGTAAGCCCCTTTTCTCTCCCTCTCTTCATTTCTGCTCTGACATGCTTTTCCCAGGGGCGGAGTGGTATTCCTGAGGTCCCTACAACGGGACTTCCATCACCTCCGACAAGCCCCCCCCTCGCCGCGCTGACGTCGTCCAATAAGCTTGCGCTTCTGCCCAAGAACAAGAAGCGTGACGCTCCGAGTCGCCGACGAGGGGGGGCAGCATTCGTGATCAGGGAAGAATGTGAGAGATTCTTTTGCGAGTCCATGAAGACCGTGTTCCGTGGTGAGAGGGACCTGTCGATGTATGGCTCCGGCCTGTCCGATGCTTTAGTGCAAACTCCGCCGCCAGAGGATTGCATCGCCGCTGCGCTCAAGAACGGTACCGATCTGTGCCAGGCCACCGTCCACGTCGACGCCTGGATGGAGGTCTGGGACTATGCCGGCGGTGCCAGCTTCCGCGCCTTTGTGGCCGATGATGGAGAAGACAAGACTTTGTTCGTCTTCTTCGACTTTCAAGGCGTTATGGGACGAGATCTCAAGAAAGCGTCAGTGCCCTTTTCTTTCTCTCTTCTCCTGCTTCATCAGTCGATCTGAATAGACTACTGACTGTCCCCCAGTCTGATGGCTCTCATCGAACTCGCCGACGGCCCCCTGGAATGTGGTCGCATCATGACTTGCATCGACCGCAGCATACCCCGCCAGGAGGCGCTGGAGCTGACGAGAAGCTTGCAGTGGGTTGGTTTCGAGATGGCCACGATGGATCATTGGGCTGGCGACTTGGACGTCACCAGTCCGGATTGGGTTCTGATGGGAATGGAACTCTGAACATTCCTCCGCTCTCTATTTAATCGTTTCACCGTTACTGCTTGTTGGTTCACAAGCTACTAGGCTGTCTAGACTGGTCCCTCGCACCGGACTAGGCATGTCTCCCCTCCCACTCTTAACATCATTATCATTTTTCCTTTTTTCTTCTACGACTATCCCTCATCATTATTATCTTCTTCTTCTTCTTTTCGGCGGCTCGTTTGGCGCACAGGGGACAAAACAAATCACGGCGAGGATGCGTTTTTTGTGTGCTTGTTTGTGTGTGTGTGTTGACAGTGAAAGCGAGCCATTGAAGGGTTTTATCTGTGGGCGTTGACAGTTGCATCTCGATATGTAGTCAAAAACATGGCTTCCTTTTCGCGCTCATCGTGACACGAGTGAATCAAAGGCGGAAATGAGCCGAGGCCAAGTGCAGGGAGAGAAGTGAAACTGGAACAAGAGCACTACGATGGCCGTCGTCTACGTGGTGTAGATACGTCATACTCATAGCCGTCTGTAGGTGATAGCTACAGAGGGGGATATATGGTTTTACATCGTCTCTCCCCTGCTCCGTACCTACAAAAAAAAAGATTCCCAAGTTTTGCAGTCCCGAGATTGCATGGAGACTAACTTGATTACTTGGACCCAAGTGCCCCTTCCTGATCCAAGTTCCCGTCAAAGGGCCGGACGAGCAAGCCCTTATCCCTGAGGTAGTCCTTAACCTGCTTGACGGTATACTCTCCCCGATGGAACATGCCCGCTCCGAGAGCGGCGTCGGTGGAAGTCTCGTTGAAGACCTCCTCGAAGTGAGACGGGGAGCCGGCTCCGCTCGAGGCGATGACGGGGATCTTGACGGCTGACTTTACGTGGCGGATGAGCTCTAGGTCGAATCCCGAGTTGGAGCCGTCTCGGTCGATGCAGTTGAGGAGGAGCTCTCCTGCGCCCATGGCCTCGACGGCTTGGGCGAGCTGGATGACGTCGAGGTCGCGCGTTTCGCGGCCGCCTTTGATCGTGCAGGCGTACCAGCAGTGGGATTCGCCGCGGGGACCGGGGAAGAGCGTCTCGATGAGATGGTGGGAAGTAGTATCTTGGGGTCCGGAGGAGACGTAGACGCGTTTGGGGTCGACGCTGACGACGACGGCTTGCACGCCGTAGGCTCGGGAGATGAGCTCGATGGAGGACTTGCCGTCCAGGACGCGGCCTCGGGCGTAGTACTGCTCCGCGGCGATGACGGCGTCGGAGCCGATGGAGACCTTGTCGGCGCCGGAGGCGAAGTACAAGGTTGCGACGTCGAGGGCGGTGGCGTCGTCTGTGTCGCGGATGCCGCCTCCGATGGTGAGCGGGACGAAGACGCAGGTCGAGGCCCGGCGGAGGACCTCGAGCATCGGAAGGTCGGCCACGGGACAGTCGCGGAAGGAGGTGATGTTGAGAAAGGTGATTTCGTCCGCGCCGGCCTCGTAATACCGACGGGCGAGGTCGACGGGTTTGCCGAGGTTGCGGACGGAGGAGTCGTTGTCGCGGACGTCGTACTGGTCGCCTTTGGTCACCACGAGGTCGCCCTGGTCGTTTGTGCGGACGTCCAGACAGGCGATGACGCGACGGGTGAGGCCATCGTTTGCGATCAGAGCAGCAGCAGCAGCGGTGGACGAAGAAGAAGAAGAAGAAGAGCTCTCGGGATACGGCTTCCCGAGAGAGGCGGCGCCCTGTCCGGAGAGAAAGGAGCGGAGGGTGAGGAGGCCGGCGACGCCCGACTTTTCAGGGTGGAACTGGGTGGCGTAGACGTTACGGCGGGCGACGGCTCCGACGAACGTCTCGGAGCCGTACGTGGCCGTGGCGACGGTCCAGCCCTGATCCTCAAGCCGGCCGGGGACGTAGGGATAGTTGTACGAGTGGACGTAGTAGTACTTTGTCGAGGCGGTAGGGCCGAGGTCATACATCTGACGACCACCCACGACGTTTGCGCTGTTCCAACCGATGTGCGGCACCGACTTTGCCGCGTCGTCGAAGCGATCTAGCGAGCCATCAATCAAGGACAGGCCTGGGACGGAGGGATCTTCGGCCGAGCCTTGGAAGAGGGCTTGGAGACCGACGCAGATGCCCATGAAGGGTTTGCCGTCGGCTATGTGCTTGTTGATGGCGCTTAGGTAGTTTGCCTGGGAGAGTTGGGAGAGGCAATGGCCGAAGTGGCCGACGCCGGGGAGGATGAGCTTCTAGAGGAGGGGGGAAAAGAGGAGAGAGAGAGAGAGAGAGAGAGAGGTGGAGATGGAGATGGGAGGTTGGTCAGATTGGTAAGAAGACGAGGAGGAGGAAGAAGAAGAAGGGGAAGAGGAGGAGAGAGACAGAAGAACCTCTGCATTGGCCACCTCGTCGGGTGACTTGATCCATTCGACGTGATAGCCGACCTTTTCGATGGCGTTGACCAGGCTTCTGATGTTGCCGGCGACGTAATCGAGGAGGTGTACGGTAGGCGGCGCCATTTGCTGCGCCCTCGGCGAGAGTGAGGGGGTACCGGGGGAGGGGAGAAGATGTGGACCGAGAATAGGAAGAGAAGGAAGAGTATGTGGCCTCTATGTATGACGAGGAGGATGAGGATGAGGAGGCGGAGGGACGAGAAGCGAGAGACGACGACGATGACGGGGAGGAGGTTCCCGATGATGGAGGCTCCGGTGGTAGTCAGACTCAGACTCATCATCAGCTGAGAGAGAGCCGCGGGCCGAGCCATTGGATTGGTCCCGGCCCTATCGATAGCGACGCCGACAGCCGGAGCTTTTTTTTTTCTACAACGCCAACGATCCTTTTCTTTTTCCTTTGCAGATAGATAGTAGATAGATAGATAGATAGATAGGGTGATGAGCGTGTCTCGGCTTAGACGAGAGCTGTTTCCAACTATATCGAAACAAGATCGGATGCTTGTCAAAGGCTAGATGAGTCTCGGTGCCTTTTTTCCAGAGTGATGCTATCAATGTAGACGAAATCTGTAGATACGGAGTAAACTTCCATCTAACCGTTGATAGCCGCAGTTCTCTCCGTATCTCCGCCCTATATCAATCATAACTTTCATGAGCGAAAACGGCTTTTCAAAAGTTATTACCTCACGTTGTTTATACCATTACCACTGCATATGAAATCCTAGGTTATGGATAGGCTTCGCAAAGCAACCTCCACGACAACCATCACTTGGATTCAGCTCGATCCAACACAGCCTCCTTCAACAACCCGCAACGGATCCCCTCCTCACCCACTCCTCCTCTCCTAAGAAAAAGAAAAGACTTTCACAGCAGCAACGTCAGACGACCGTCTTGGCATGTCCTCAAAGGGCGTTCTCCCATCTCCCCCTCGCCAACCTCTCTCCCCTCCCCCCCCAATCCCGCCGTAGCCGTGAGCTCGCCGTCGATTCCGCCAGTGGAGAACAACAAAAAAAAAAGCATCCTGACTCATAGACGAGCACTGCTGCCCTACTTTTGATTTTTATTCTTGTTATCCATTGGTTTTTTTCTTCTTTTTTTCTTTCTTGGCCTATCGGTCGTGCGGGACCTTGTTCGTCATGCTGTGGGTTTTCCGACTATTTCCTTGGGAGAGAGAGAGTCATGTTGTTTCTATTCTCAGCTCTTCTTCTCTACCTGCGCCACGCTGTGAAATCCAGAGAAGTGTTTTCATCCCTCCTTATCCTTTTCATTAATTCATGCCTTTCACCCCTATATATGCAACGACTATATCCTAGGATTATAGGGAAAAATGGTCAACTTCATCCCCCCCTTCAACGGCCTCACATCCTAGCAAGGCATTGTCAACATCCTAGTTCATGCCATCACGATTCCTAACCAATAACACCATCCCATCCCATCCTATCCTATCCATACGGCCTAGGAAGAAAGCATTGAAAGTAAAGAAGCACAATTTCGGCCATCCCGCACCGTATGGACTTAGGTATAGTACCTACGGAAGATAGGGTCCGCAGCCGTAGCAGCAGCAGTATGTAATAGTAGAATGATAAAGCATAGGGCCACACGTCGTTGTCGTACGCACCTATATGTGGCCGCGTCAGGCTATATTATATCCGTGCCTTGGTTAAGGCATTTTTTTGATATTTTTTTTTTTTCTGTTGTTTCCACCTCGTGGAATCCGTTAGTTTCCATCGGCCTACTATACATATAAATCATGACTATGCTGCTCCATGCCCTACCCCTTTCACTGACAGGTTTGCCTCCCACACACTTTCTTTCCCTTCATTCGCTTTTCTTCTGCTGTCGTTTTCTTCTCACCCCCGTCAAGAATCATACTCATTCCCCAAGACTCTCGTTCTAAAATCATAGAATGAGGTTCTCAACTCTTCCCGTCGCCGTGGTCGTAGCCACCGCCTCGGCGAGGCCCTCACCCCAACAGCAGAACCAAGACCAGTCAACCACCTGCAAGAACTGGCTCAACGACACATACCCCGCCCAGGACTGTGACCTGCTTCAGTTCTGCCGGGACGTCTTCGTCAAGGGTCAGCCTCAGTCGACTTCCTCCATCGATCCGCGTGGCAGGGACGAGCTGGAGAGGGCTTGCGGCACAAACGGCGACGCCCTCAAGGCGGCTTGCACCGAGGTTCAGAACAACTTTGGAATAACCACCTTTCGTCGCTGCGGTGCCACCGACAGCTCTCCGGAGCAGTGCAAGAAATGGGTCCAGGAACTGTCGCCGGGAGATAACTGCCCCGTCTTCGACTTCTGCGATGACGTCTTGGCCCAGGGTGCGGACCAGAGGGTCACCTCCCTCGGACCTCAGGCCGCGGAGGAGAAGAACAGGAAGTGCGGCCAAGGCAATGGATTGTTGACCGAGACCTGCAGAGGGCTCATCGACTCCTTGGGACAAGATGCCAGGATTCGCTGCGCAGACCCTGAACCCTTCACCGCGTCTCCGACTCAGTGCAAGAATTGGATCAGGGAGAACAAGGTCACAGAGTGCGGCATCTACTCCTTCTGCAAGGACGTTTCCATCTTCGGCCCCAGCGCGCAATATGCCTCCGAGTCCGGTCCGGAGATTACCAAGAATTGCGGCGAGCGTGGTTCCGTCTTGGTCGGCGTCTGCCGAGAAGGCATCAAGAACATGGGACCTTCTATTGAGCAACGCTGCCCGACGCCTACTGGGCCACCAACTTCCGCAGGCGCGCCATCGTCGACTCCGGCCGGATCATCTTCTGCCCCCGCAGAGTCGTCGCCTTCTCCCGTCGAGAATGCGTCCTTTCCCGCAGAGCCGTCTTCGTCGTCGTCTGCTCCGGCTGAGATTCCGTCTCCTCCCGCAGAAGCGTCGCCTTCCCCTTCCGCCGCCTCAGAGCCTTCGCCTTCTCCCGCCGGCTCAGAGCCATCTGCTTCCCCTGCCGCAGCCGCAGCCGAGCCAGCATCTCCCGAGTGCAGCAGCGCCATCTTCTCCGTCTGGGACAATGACAAGTGCGAAATCCTCGACTTCTGCAACTCCATCATCGGCGGCGAGTCCCTGAACTCGGCCAACATCTTCGGCGGCGCACGACTGGAGGTTGAGAGGGGCTGCGACCGCTCGGACGACAAGCTGAGGTCGACCTGCCAAGACATCCAAGCCGGCTTCGGACCATCCGTGGAGTCGACCTGCCACCCCACCGCCCAGGCATCGGAGAAGTGCAAGGACCAGATCAACGACGTCTTCCAGGTTGACGCGCAGCCGGCCGCCGACGAATACACTGCCACTACATTCTGCCAGGACATCGTCAACGGCACGACTTTTGCCGGTATTGAGGCAAAGGGAGTTGTCACACCCGTGTCGACCGCTTCCATCAACCAAGCCTGCGACCTTTCAGCGGATGTGTTGAAGCTGACCTGCCAGAAGTTCTTCCCCGGAAAGAACGACAAGAACAACAACAACAAGGCTACCGTCGAGCAAACCTCAACCGCTCAGCCGTCGACCCAATGCAACAGCACCATCCGCGACTTGCTATCCACCGACCCCGTCGACGAGGAGCTCGACTATACGCCCAAGAAATTTTGCCGCGACATCGTCGATAACAAGTCTGACAAGGAGATCGTGAGCTGGGAAACGGTTCCGTCTTTCACCTTTGCGCAGATGCTGAGGGACTGCGGTTCTTCGAGGGATGTGATGAAGGCGACTTGCGAGAAGTTCATCCTCGATACGAAGAAGCCGGCTGCTGCTGCTGCTGCTGCTCCTGAAGAGGAAAAGCCGCAAGGCGATGCTCCTCAGGCCGATGAGAAGCCTTCTCCTTCCGAGGGTAGCAAGAAGCCTGCCGCTTCCAAGGCGAAGAAGCACCCCAAGACCTGCTGAATGGGGTGAGTTTGAATATCTTTTTCGATAGACTGGGAGAGAGAGAGGGGGAAGAGAAAGAGAGATAGTCAAGTTCCCTTTGTCGTTATAGAATCGGTTTCATTTGTCAAGATTGAGATGAGATGAGATGAGATGAGACGAGATTTTTGATGTTTAATGTGCGAATAGAATACTAGCTAGCACCCTTGAAAGTTGTGCACCTAGCTCGTAAGAACACTTTTTCCGTTCCGCTATCTTAGCTTTATTATCTCTTATCAAAAAGTCGTCTTCTTCAGCCTCGTCTCTCCCGCGCTCCCTCACCCTCCAACATTCTCTCTTCCTTTGAAGCACATTTTTTCTCACCATGGCGCAGGCGGCTTCCGCCGACGCGAGTTATCCTGGCGCGCTAGACGCGGACGAGGTGTTACGACAGATTATGCACGATGACCAGGAGGAGTGGGAATATGAATACTCGACCACCGACACCGAGGTCGGTTCTGCCTCGCCGATAAAAGAAAGAAGAAAGAGAAGGGGAGAAAAAAAAAAGAGAACAGCAGCTGACTGCTGTGGCTTCAGACGTTCTACCTGACGATCGAGCTGTCGTACCCCGAATTCAAGGGACGTCCGACGTTGGCTCTGCCCCATAACCGCGGGGGATACTACAACGGGGCAAATTTGGGCACCGCGGCTTCCGAGCCTCATGACGGCGGCGTGCTAAGCGATGACGACGAGAATGGCAGAGACAAGGATGATAACGGCGAGGACGAGGACGTGAACATGGGAAACAACGCGACGAAAGAAAAGACGAGGGCGGCGCGAGCGGAGGAAGCTGGCGATGACGACGATGTGAATGAAGACGATGATGCGTCGGTCGTGGACCCGGAGCTTGCGAGGTCAGCTATCGACACGGAAAAGAGACAGAAGAAGAACAAGGGCAAGGAGCCGCAACGCCGAGGTGACGACGGCCAAGGAGAGGGAGCGTTTGGTGGCGACGGTGAAAACGGCGGCAACAACAACGACGACGATGACGAAGCGGAGGACATTCAAATCCTCGACCTTCATTCGGAGCGGCCCCTCATCTCTTACCGAGGCCGCGTCTTCGAAGGTCGGTGGGCGGAAGTGATAGGCACAGAAGCGATCCTCGCGCACCACGAAAAAAAGCAACCCCTACCGGCACTCCGAAATCTGGCGGACGGCATCGACATGCTGGCGGCGAGCTCGTCGCGCATCATGACGACGGAAAAGATTGTCAATGCCAAGGAACCCCAGGTGGACGAGCTGGCGGCGATCCGAGGCGAGTGGAATATTCGCATTCCGGCGGGCAAGCACAAGTCGCAAGAGAAGATGCAACAGCTCCGCTTTCTCGAGAACATGATTGCGCTCAAGAAGAAAAAGGGGCAGACAGACCAGGTGACGGTGTACGCGACGGACGGCGCCGGCAAGAACTGGAGCGACAACCGACGTGTCGATTACAAGCCGCGACTCCCTAAGCGACGAACGACCAACAGCGAAGACGAGTCGGAGGAGGAGGAGGAGGAAGAGGGGTGTGAGGGGGAGGGAGAAGGGGAAGGGGCCGAGAGCCCGGAGGCCAGACGGCGAAGGATACTGACTCGGCAGCAGCGGAGACGGCGGCGGCAACGACGGCGCGAGGCGGATGAGCGTGAGATCAGGGATGAGGAGGAGGAGGCGGCGGCGGCGGCGGCGGCGGCGGCGGCGAGTCAAGGTAGCCGGACGAAGCTTACTCGGGACGAAGCGGCGGATGGTGGTCGAGATGACGAGGGAGATACGACGATGACGGGGGGGTAAGAAGGGGGAGGTTATGCATCGAGAGTTTTGGGGGTTTGACGATGCGGTGGGGAGGGGATCTCAAGACATGTCGGACCTAGTTGTCGTTTGCAGGCACATGGTTGAAGAGGGGCCCTATGCTAGTTCCTTACGAAGAGGTGAGGTAGAGAGACAATGGAAGAAGCTGTTGTAGTTGGGATAGGGGGGGGGGGGTTTGATGTTTTACCATGTTTGGCTCACGGACATGTTTTGTTCAAGTAGGAGAGAAGAGAAGAGCAGAAGAGCTGAAGGGGGAGCAAGGAGAGACAGACAGACACGGACTTTTTCGTCGGTTGTTTTCTGCGGGGGGATGGGGAAGAAGAGAGGGGGAGATGGAGAGAGAGAGAGAAACAGGGGGAAAAGAAGGAGAAACAAAACAAAAAAGACGTCTGTAAGTACCTAAACAAGCTTAAAAAGATAGACAGAAACTCAAATATAAGAAAAGAAAGGGGAAAAAAAAAAGGATACTAAGGGGGGAAAGTAGGAAGCGGGGAGAGCGAGAACGAGCGCAGGGGAAGAGGAGAAAGGAGGAGGATGTGAAAGGAGGAGGAGGAGGCCCAGGCGACGCCATCCATCCCTACCTACCTAGGTGATGGATAGATAGATGGCCTATGCGAATCGAATCCGGCGACGGCTGCTCGGGTGTTGCTTTGGCTTTGGCTTTTTTCCCCCCAAAGTCGCGCTGGGACGGGCGGGTTAGGAAGGGAAGGGAAGGGGTAAGTTGGGAGCGACGACTAACGACTAACGACTAATGAGGATGGGAGTATCCGTAAGGAGTACATGAACGACTAATGAAGGACGTGAAGAAGGGGAAAAGGGGGAGAGAAGAAGGGGCCTGAATTGGGGGGGGGGGGGGACGACGAGATAGGGTTGAGGAGGAGAGGAGAGACTCTCAGAGAGAGAGGTTAATGATGGCGGATCTTCTGTTTGGCCGGGCAGCGGGGGAGGCTGTGTCTGTGTGTTGTGGTGGTGGTGGTGGTGGTGGTGCCGTGGTTGGTGACTTTGGCGTGTGTGTGTGTGTGCGTGGATTTGCTGTGCTGTAGATACGGAGTGAGTAGCTCTTTATTAGTCGTTACCCCCCCCCCCCTTTTTCATCGCGGCCATCCCGACGATAGGTACGGAGTAGGGACGTCAGCTTTTGGAGAGGGGAGAAGAGAGAGAGAGAGAGCGAGGGTTTGCTTTTTTTTTGGGGTCAAGTATCCTTCTTCTTCTTCTTCCCCTTCCATCTTTCTACCCTCTCTCTCTCTTCTATATCCGTACATACATCTCTCACTCTCTCACTCTCTTCTCATCTCTTTCTTTCTTTCTTTCTCTCTTTCTCCCCTTCTTACCACTACGCACAGACATACATACAGACAAACAACCTTGACATCATATCCATACATACATACTAACAACTACACACTTTTACATACTACATACCCTTCCCTACCTACACACACTCCATTCTCTTTTACCCCTCCATGCCGTCGTCACCTCGATCCGATCAATCGCTGTCGTCGCGGCGGCCATGGCCATCAACCGCTACCTCCGAGCCGGCCTCTACCTGCTGACGCTGCTGGCCGGCTTCGCCTTCCTCGCCTGGTTCCTCCCCCGGGCGCTGAACCCTACGGAGACGAGCCCGGAGAAGCGTCACGAGGACAGCCTCTGGATCGACACGAGCCCCTATCTCCTCGATCGCATCGCCTGTCGTTGGTTGAGCCTCTGCGGTGTTCATCATTTACGTTCCGATCCGGCTGTTCCTCTCGCTCCGGAGGAGTCGTTGTTTGTTCAGCATGAGTTGAGGAGGAGAGGTCATCGTCGGCCTTCATTAGACTTTGCCGATTACGGAAGAATAAGCGATGACGATGATGATCATCAAGATATCAGCAGCAGCAGAAAAAGCAGGCTAAAGAGAAGAGGTAAAACATCCTCTAAAAGAAGCATCATCAAGCATGTCCCAGACTATGTTCTACAACACGCCCCTTACGTCCACCTCTCTTCCGACGAAGAATTCTGGCCATCCGATCTGGCCCATCACCTCGCTCACATGAACGCCACCGACTTGCACGGGAAGCCTCTCCGGGACGACGACGATTACCTCGACAGCATCACGCTCGACCGTCTCGATGAGCTGGATGTGGATGTCACGCTTCACAGTCGGGATGACGTCGAGGCTAGACCTGCTTGGCTTTACAGTCGCGACGGTATTCCTCGAGGCCATGATGATGACGATAACGATGACGATAATGATGACGACGACGACGGCAAGAAGAAAAATCCCCTCCTTCCTCAACAACCGATACCCTCTCCTCACCTCGAGAAAACAACCTGGTTCGACGCAGACAAAGACCACCCCCCGCACAGACTCGCCTACCCGTCCGTCCGAAGGCAGCGCCTCCACCGACACCTCCGAAGAGGCCACAAGCCCGACGTAAAAGGTCGTTCCTCGGCGCCGGCGGTCCTCATCGTCGTCGACAAGGGATCCGGCATCGTCGACGCCTTCTGGTTCTTCTTCTACTCGTATAACCTGGGCCAGACCGTCCTCGGCCTCCGGTTCGGAAACCACGTGGGAGACTGGGAGCACTGCATGGTTCGCTTCCAGCACGGCGTGCCCCGCGGCCTTTACCTATCCGAGCACGAGGGAGGTCAGGCCTACGCCTGGTCGGCGGTGGAGAAGAGCGCGGCGGACGGGTCGAGACCCGTCGTCTACTCCGCACTCGGATCCCACGCCATGTACGCCCTCCCGGGAGACCACGCCTACGTCCTGCCGTTCGGACTCCTCAAGGACGTCACGGACAGAGGACCGCTATGGGACCCTTCCCTCAACAAGCTAGCCTACCACTACGACTACAGCCTACCGGACGAGGAATACCGAAGAAGCCTCGTCCCCGCCTCCTCCAACCCTTACGCCCCGACGGCATGGTTCCACTTCGCCGGCCGATGGGGAGACGCCGTCTACCCCCTCGCCGACCGCCGTCAGTGGCGGCTCTTCGGCCAGTATCACTACGTCACCGGTCCTTCCGGTCCCAAGTTCAAGCATCTGGATCGGTCGAGGCTTTGCTCTGCCGAGAGGAGGAAGTCGTGTCGTCTTTTGTACGAGTTGGATCCCAAGGGGACTTGGTATTAAGCCTCTCTCTCTTTTTTTTTTCCCTTTTCTTTCCCCCCTTCTTTTTTCTAACCCTTGGATACCTTTCTCTATCTTGCTTCTTGGGATGATGTACACTTGGAAAGGAAGAAAAAGAGAGGGAGATGCCTACCCGTCACGCAGAAAACAACTCAATCCAAACACTTGACACTTGACACTTCACACTCACACACATATACCTACTTTTTCTCCCTCGCTTGAAAATCCCGCATCTTCCCCCCGACGATGACGACGACTACATATACATATATCCCCCTTCCGCTGCTTCCGTCCCCGAAAGCTAGAATTAACCCCTTTTTGAACTATAAAGATGATGAGATGACGAGAGGAGAAACAAAAGAAGGAAAGAAGGAAAGAAAGAAAGAAAGAAAGAAAGAAAGAAAGAAAGAAAGGAAAAAGAGAAATAAAAAAACAATATGAAATAAAGTTCGATTCATGATGATGATGAAAAGTGATGGTAAAAAACCCCCTTCTCACTAAATGTGAGATCATCGTGCCGAGATGCGACTTTCCCCTGCCTCTGTCGGCAAGCCAGATGTAGGCTGTAGCTAGCTATATGAAATAATCCCCAGACCTCTGTACATACCTAGAAAATTACCATGCAGGGAAGCTTCCAATCTTCTCCCCTCCCCCCTTTATCCTTCCCACCCTTGCATCCATCCCCAAGAGAGACAAGACGACCAACGCCAACCAAAGAGTAACGAAAAGAGGCCCAACGCCAGTTAGTGACGAGAAAAGAAAATCAACGCCTTTCCCCAAAGAGCTTCATCATCCGGATACCATTGTAAATACCTTCAACGGAAAAAAAAAATCAACTGTCCTCGGGGATCCGAAAGGCAAAGGCTGCTCTGTCAACCTCACCCCTCGACGGGTACTCCGAAGGCTGGCTGCTCGCGTCGCTGTTGCTCCCTTCGTCGTCATCTGAGTTTTCCCCGTCGGCCTCCTCGATGCCAGGCCAGGGCTCGTCCTCGGGCAAAAGCGGGAACGCGCCAGCCCGTGGGCCGCCGTCGCCGTCGCCGCCGCCGTCATCGTCGTCATCATCGTCATCATCGTCATCTTCGTCATCGTCGTCGTCGTCGCCTTCATCTTCATCTTTCTCTCCTTTCCCATCATCTTCATCTTCTCCTTCTCCTTCTTCGTCCTCCTCCTCGCCAACATATGATTCTCCAGATTCGCTCTCGCCGTCCAAGTCCATCATGCTCATCCTCCGGCTCCGTGTCGGCGTCTCACCGCACAAGAAGAGCACCTCCGGCAGCGGCGGCGCCATGCTGTAAGGCGTCGCGTACGCAAACGGCGTCATGCCCCGCTGGCGGTCGTAGAAGCCCACCGTCGGCATCGGGCTCGGAGACGCCGTCCACCGGGGCGTAAAGTACCGCTGGTGGCTCCTCGACCTCGTCCGTCTTCGCTTTTTCCGCACCCGCGCGCTCGGAGACGGTCGTCCGTTAGTCGACACCACTCGTCGCCTGCTGGTCGGCGCTGGCGAAGGCTGCCGAGGCACCGCCATGCTTACGTGCGGCGACGATTCCACGCGCATCAGGATAGGCGCCGTCGTCATCCCCGTCGTCATCCCCGTCGTCGTCGCCGCCGAGTCGCGCCGCCGCAGCGCTTGAAGCGAGACCGCCACCGAAGGGCTCGATAGCCGTTGTGGTGGCTGCGCGCTGCAGCTGCGTACCAGCCTCGACTTGGCTTTCCTCGGCAAGGGCTTCGACACTGCCTCGTCCAAGTGCTCCGCCCATGACCAGTATTCCTCCATGGCATCCGCCTCCGGCACCTCGCTCGACTCCGACTCGTCCGGGTACACGCGGCTCAACTCGCGCAGCCGCTGCCACGTCCAGGCGGTCGAATAAGCCTGTCTGTCCTGTAAGTAGGCGTCCGGGTGCGTGATGAACAGCGTCCGCCGCGACGACCGCATCAAGACGGAGCCGAGGAATTGCGCGTCCCAGAGCCCCGGCGTCACCATTTCGGCTTGGCTCAGGAAGCGCAGTCGGCTGTCCAGGTGAACCTTGCGCAACGGCACCCAGCTCTGGTGCAGGCCCATAAGGCCGGGCGGATGTGGGCGAGGCGCGATCCCCATCTGGCGAAAGACGTCGTCAAAGGCGGCGCTCACAGCGGCCTGAATACCCTGGTGATCCGGTCGCGAAATCGTAATATTCCGGATGAGCCCGCGGCTCCGCAGTCGCTTGGCCACGACGCTCGAGCTGTTGCAGGCTTTGGGATGCAACCACCGAGTGCCGCGGTCGGAACAGTTCCAGTCGCCGACAAAGGGCGACTGGGAACGCCTCGTGACGTTGCTCTGGGTCCAGTCGTCGCCGCCGCCTCCTCCCGGTGTGCCGGGCTCCTTGAACTGGTGCGGCTCCTGCCAGACCTTCCTGAGTGGAAAGGGGAGAAAGACGACTTCGATTTTCCATGGTTGCTGAGGCGACGGCAAAAGGGCCTGTAGCTGTGCGACCTGCGCCTGGAGGGATTGGAGCTGACTTTGTACCTCCTGCGACGGGTCGACATCGTCAGGTCCGAGGGCGCAGCTGATGACGGTGCTGTCGCCGTCGCCGGCGAGCTTTTCGACCTCTTCGATCCTGCTCTCCAGCTCATACACGCGCACTTCGGCGTTTTCTAGTCGGTCGTGACAGTCGCCATGGAAGGAGGCCGTCTCCAGCCGGTCGAGGCGATGGCCGTGGTCGCTGACGGCGCTGGTCAAGTCCATCAGAGCATCGAGAGAGACGGCGCCGGCTGTGCGAGGCTCTGAGCGCGACAACGAGCCGGTCAGGCGATGTACGTCGACGGCGGGTTGACGTGACAAGGACGATTCCTCCACACGTTTGAGCGTGACCAGCCCCTTTCCGCCAAATGGCCGCAGGAGCCGTGCCTGGGCGGATGATGCCGTCGAGGCTTGGGACGAAAGCAGACATTGAGACGGAATCGGAGGAAGAATTGTCGCGCCGGGACGAGCAGGAGCTTCGCCCCACGCCAAGGTGTCTGGCAAGCTTGCCTCGGCGACGGATCGACGGTCGAGCTCGACAGGCTGGTCGTGTACGAAGGAGAGCGGGCCGGGAGCCAAGTTGACGGACTCCTTCCACTCGGTACCGGCCAGGGGACTCAGAGGCTCGCGCATGGACCGCGACGGCGGCTCATTCTCCTGGCCGGCAGCCGGCAATTGGTCGTCAGGCAACGGGCCCTGATCATGATAGCAGGCATGGTGATTACACATGCACCAGCCGGCCTGATCAGGCTGATGACGCGAATAGAAGCGACGACATCCGCACTTGAGGCCTAACGGAGAGTTCAAGTCGGCGAAATTGCAGCCGCCGCCGGGCAGGACGAGCGGGAGGCGCGATACGGTCGACGCGTTGTCGTTATAAATGTTGAAGAGGTCCGCTTCCATGGGAACAGAGGAAGGGGAGGATCTCTGAAGGCCGCCCCTGACGGGAGGCGAACGAAGGGTCTTTATGGGAGTTTGGTTAGTTCATGACAGCGACCAGGCGAGGCTGTTGACGTCGATCGCGAAGCTTCTTCCGTACTAGCTGATGGGTAGAGCAAAGAGCTCACTCGTTTAGGAAACGGTGAGATGGAACGTAGAGATGCTAGATGCTGCAAAGCTGATAGACAGAAGAAGGAAGAGCGAGAAAAGAAGGAGAGATGAAAATCAGTAAGAATAAAAAGGCTGCGGTTGGAAAAGATGAGTTGAAAGCAGGTCGTCCCTCGAGGGGGGGGGGGGGGGGGGGGGGGGGGGGGGGCCAAGGGAGAAAATGGTAGCGTTGTATCCTGTCTGCGGCGTGGGGTGGGTGCGCGCGGGGCTGCTTCT
>PDHP01000060.1:52670-101918 GCA_003339455.1 Ophiocordyceps camponoti-leonardi (nom. inval.)
AGGGAGGTGAGGAAGGGGGGGGGGGGGGGGGGGGGGGGGGGGGGGGGGGGGGGGGGGGGGGGGGGGGGGGGGGGGGGGGGGGGGGGGGGGGGGGGGGGAAGCTGATCACAGTGCTAAATGATATATGTCGATACTTTCTCTGCGGGGCTGCTTGTACGCGCGGAGCTGCGTCTTGTCACAGTGCCCTTACTGTCCTCCTATGCAGGTTGAACAGGGCAAAAGTGAAGAACAAGGAATACTGTGCATTCGTATGTACATACGTCGGGGGATATGCATGCACAGTGGCTGCATCAGCGCGCCATCATCGCGACGCGACGCCTTCCCGAAATTGGCTTGAAGCCTCGTCATCAACGACAACGGCTGGATACGTCGCCGACCGTCTCCATATGCTTCAATCGAGCATGCCTCACTAGAGATAGGAATATAGGATGATATAAATACAAGGCGCTAAATGCCGACGTAGATACATACAAATATAGCCTACAAGTGCTACACCTCCCCCCAACTGCCCATCCCACCCCCGTGCGAAGACCCGCCCACATCCCAGTAATGCCTCGACGAGCAGCTGCTTCTTCTCGCCGACCGTCTCGTACTCTGGCTCGCGCAACTGCTGTGATGTCGCAACGCCGCCGGGCTGACCGGCATCGTCGCCTTGAACGCCGGCCGAGACCGACCGATGAGCGGGTGGTGTTGGCGCACGCGCATCATCTTGGCCGCGCTGTCCTGCGTCGTCGTCGACTGACAGCTGCTAGCCGTCGACGCCTTTTTGGATCTTCCGGAAAAGCGGGAGAGGACGTATCGGAAAATGAGCTTGGCGTCAAGGTCCCTCTCCCACTCGTCCTGCGTAAAGGTGCTTTCCGCCTTGTACTCATCGTCATCCACTGACGCAACGTCCCGCGCCGGCATTGTTGGCTGAAAATCGACGATTGCCGAGGGAGGTCGACTACTGCGCTCGACATCGACTTGAGGCGCCGCATCGCCGGACTCGGGGATAACGGGCAGACCGGCATAAGGCAACGGCATCTGCTGCACCCGCGCAAAAGTGGAAAAGGCGCCTGGATGGTGTGAAAGCTGATGGACCACGACGCCAAGCTCTCTCGACAGCGTCTCGACAAAGCGATGCTGCCGGAGTGACTCATGCGCCTGCAGATGGTCGCCAGGTGGCAAGGACTCGACTTCGGCCGTGGGTATACTTTCACCGAACAGCAAAGCCAGTAACCTGTCGTCGAGCCCAAGAAGATCCTTGAGAACCTTGCGAAGTAGACCCTCGTCAGCCTGTTGGGATGGCACGTGGTCTTCGTCGTGCCAAGACATGCCGTCGGTCTCGGCTTCGGGCGGTCGGTAAAAGCGTTGCATCGAGGCCTGCGACTTGAGCCTCCGTCGCGTCTCACGTTGTACCGCGTCGACAAGAGTACGGCTGTGGTCCAGCCTCCAGGCCTCGATGCGCTGTCTGGCTTCTTCCTCGGATCGCAGACCTTGCTCCAGATCGAGCTGGCCACGGTTGAAGCTGTCTAGTCTGCGGCGGACCCTACGCGGGTTGAACTTTTCGAACCGGAAGATGTGGTCCTGAGCCTCCCTTCCCAGCGCCGGCTGATGCGGAAGGTGGAAAGAACCTAGGCCGTCATGGGCTGGCAGCACCGTTTGAGCTTTCTGACTGCCGGCAAGAGATGAAGTGTGCGCGCCAGGAAGCGAACGAAACTCGGGTAGATGGCTGTCGAGGCTGTCGAGTTCGGCATCGTCCTCGACCGACGCGTCGTCGTCGACGGGGAGAGCAGCATCAGAGGCGAGTGAAGACCTTCCGACGGTGTTGAGGCTGCCAAGGTCGCTGAGCCGCGAACGCCCCGGCGTCGGGATCGATCGGTCCGTCTCGCTCAGGTACGACGTCGTCGTCACCTCGGTAGGCGGAGAGAAGAGCACCCAGGATCCGGATGCCTGGAGCCGCTCATCAGGCGACCGCCGAACACACGTTTCGACATTTTCGTGGTCGTCGACGTTGGCGGGCCGAGCGACGCGTTGCAGAAGCTGCCGGACTGATTGTTGTTGAAAGGCCATGGAAGGGTGTCTGATGTCTGGAGAAGTGGCTACTGGCGAGGCAGTAAGGGGAAGGGGAAGACTAGAAAAAAAAATAAGGAACAAGATCAAAACACCAAGGCTCACACAGGTGGCGAGGCTGCGAACGTGCGCGTGTTTGCGTGTATCAGATGGCGTATGTGTATGTGTACCTATTCCTTCTAGGACGGAGGGCCTAGGCGCCAGCGCTAATCAGCCCCCGAAGTGTCGACGCGGCACACGCGGTCGCACGAGTCTTGCGAGGCGCCGTCGCGGCGGATTTATTAGTGAGATTTGTTTGTTAAAGCGGGCAGTTCAGGGGTAAAGCCGGTAAGGTGGTAGACTGATGTTGTAGTTGCTTAGTAAGTGGGGATCAGGAAAGACGAGAGTTGGGAATAGTCTGAAGATGAAGAGAAGAAGTTGGGAAAGATCAGGAAGACGGAAAAGAGGAAGAGGAAGAGAGTCAGGAGAGGGAGAGAGAAAAGGGAGAGCAGAGTGTCCCCGATTAAAAGGTGGTCCGACAAGGGGGGGGCCGCATGGAGAGGTGCCTTATCTTGTGCTCTCTCTCTCATCGAGTCATCACTCACTCACTCACTCATCAGTGACAAGTCTCTGTGCTAATCGCTACCTGCAGGAGACTTGCGAGCCGCACGTCAGCCAAGTCCCCCCCCCTTCTGCTTGTGGGGGGAGCCGGAAGAAACTTCCGCAGCCAATCCGGCCTTCCATCCATCTCCCCTGCCCTGCCCGTCGGGTATCGACCAAGTGTCTCGTCATCATTGTGTTCACCTTGAACAACAGCTCGAACAACAAACAAAACAAAAAAAAGGAGAGAGAGAGAGAGAGAGAGAGAGAGAGAGAGAGAGAAAGATAGAGAGATGGAGCCAGAAAAAAGCGGAATAAAACCTCACCGATAAGATGATGCCACTTAGTAACATACCTACCATACTACAGGTATAACACCATCCCAGTTACCAACAACTACACTGTCAGTGTCCCGTCATAGATGCAGAATCCATCTCCTGTTCCAAGAATCAGCATCGAGCCTCGACCTCCCCGCCTGCATACACACACATTAAAGCGCGGCAGCGCTGAGCTGGCAAGGCCAGGTGCCGACATCATGACGTAGCGTTTTTTTTATGTCCCTTTTGGGTGGCAACGCATCATCCCCCCCTGTTCTGTGACCGAGTGTCACGAACCTTTTCTTACTCGTCGGTCCGCGTGCCCTTGTCCACCACCAACTGTCCATGCCTTACGAATACCTTCCTCACATCTCCCTTTACCCCTGATGTATGTATTCGTACTTTAATTAGAGTGCCGGCCATCAATCTCAGTCTGAAAAGAAACTCGGCCGCCAGACAAAGCAAAAGAAGACAGGCAAAAAAAGGAAAGAGGGCGAAAAGGGGGCTGTCACAATTAACAACCAACACAGTCGTTACGTCTGGGCCGCATCCATCACCACACACCACACATCTGTCGCAGCGCCTTCCCCACGGTGCATCGACACAGAGTGCAAGATAGGTACTACAAGTTAGGTCGTTCGACGCCATAGAGCATTCAAGTAGGTAGGGAAGAAGCAACGCAACACAGAGCACGACATGACTCTCGATTGCGTCGTGATCTTGGTCATCGAAATCTCCCCTGCATCTTGATGCATCCCTCCGTGAATTTGACCACCGCCTGCGACGCATACTTGACATACCCAGCTGACGCCTGCCCCAAACCCGTGTCTACCAACACTTCTCAAGCCTCGGCCTTGAACGCGTCCGGGAAACGCCGCATATTGTCTGCCAGACGACCGTGATTGCTCAGGAACTGCACGTAGGCACCGTCCACCTTGACACGGCCGGCGGCCTTGCGCTCCAGATAGTCTTCGCGACGCAGAGGGGTGAAGCCCCAGTTCTTGGAAATGATGATCTTTTGGCGGCCGGGGAACTTGTACTGCGATCGGCGCAGAGCCTCGAGGGCGAGAGCGCGGTCTGTGAACATTCGTTAGCTGCCGCGCAACCTTGAGCTCAGGGACAAAAAAAAAAGGGTCGACATACTCGAGTCACGCGTGCGGACACTCATGATGATCTGGCCGATGTTGACACGGGCAACGGTACCGTTGGGCTTACCCCAAGCACCGCGCATGCCCGTCTGCAGTCTATCGGCGCCGGCGCACGACAACATCTTGTTGATGCGGACGACATGGAATGGATGGGCCCGGACACGCAGATGGAAACCTTCCTTGCCAGTGTGCTTGACCAGGTACTTGTTGGCGCAGATACGTGCCGCCTCGAGCGCCTCGGAGCTCAGCTGCTCATACTCGTTCGAGACGAGGTGGATGCAGAGAGGGAAGTCGTCCACGTTGGCACGCTTGCGGCCGAGATCGAAGATTCTGATCTTCGGGTCCGGGACACCACGGTTGAACCGCGACTTGGGGAACGGCTATCGAGAGTCGTTAGGTACTCGTTTTTTCCCCTTCCATCTTGACGCCCGTCCGAGCCAAATATCTTGGCCCCGTGGCTGCAGGACTCAGGACTCACCTTGTTCTTGCAATAGCGGTAGCAGCGAGCAGGACGACGTGCCATCTTGTCCGACTGTAATGGAATGTGCCCGAGTTGGATATGTGAATGGGTGAAGAGGCAGTCCGAATGGGGGACGCTGGCTCGCCGCTGTCTACCCTCAGCGCACCAGTTTGGATTTCAAAGCAGGCTTGGTAAGCGTGACTTGGTGGCCGTTCGTCTAAACCTCGGCGCTTTAGGGCTCGCTTCAGGCGGGGGAACGGCCGCTATTGGCCCGTGTCACCATCTTAGCCCTGACCCGCCAATGAGCCGCAATAAAGGTGGTCCAAAAAACTTCTTGCTTGCACTTCCGACATCGTCCACCTCAGCAAGCCAGATCACCAAGTCCCGACCGTCGCGATGGCCCCTCAGAAGAAGAGCAAGAAAGATGCCAACAGCATTAACTCCAAGTTGGCGCTGGTCATGAAGTCCGGAAAAGGTAGGCGACGCATTGCATCCAAGGTGAAGAATGTGATCCCTAATTAGGAATTTATCCAGTCACCCTCGGCTACAAGTCGACGCTGAAGAGCCTGCGCTCCGGAAAGGCGAAACTCATCATCATCGCCGGAAACACGCCGCCCCTCCGCAAGAGCGAGCTCGAATACTACAGCATGCTGTCCAAGGCCCCCATCCACCACTTCTCCGGCAATAACGTGAGTGACTGCGAATCTGCAAAAAAAAAAAAAAAACTTCTCTCCCGCCCTTCTTCTCTTCCTTGCGCAAATAGTACCGGTCAACACGGTCCCTGAATAGGGACTGTGACTCGTGAAAGCTCCAGCATCAAACAAGTCCTACCAGCTTGTGATGAAGCGAGACGAGGCCTTGGGAAAACTCGCACAACTACCCTGAGAAAAAGTCGCATAGTTGACTTTGGAGGGTTCCGATGAGCTTACTTGACTCCCTGCAGATCGAGCTTGGCACTGCCTGTGGAAAGCTCTACCGGTGCTCCACCCTCGCCATCCTGGATGCCGGCGATTCGGACATCCTTAGCGATCAACAAGCGTGAAGCGGTAGATTTCCAGGCGTTGGGGATTTACAAAGATGGCGGGCACCACTGAGGATATACCAAGTGCCGTTACGATGTGACGGGAGGTGGCCGGATGGATCTGGCATGTGTCTCGTAGACTTGTGCCTCGCCGCCGTCATGCGGTGGCAAGGCAAGGCACTTGACCACTGCGGATGAATAAACACCTTATTCTGCCCCGGCGCCAGACTAATTGCGATGGCTGTGTCATGTTGAAGGCGGCTTGAGAGAAAAAGGGGTCAGGGATGAATCGCGCGGCGGCCGCAACGACAAGTCCGAGTGACAGACCAACGGCCGCCACCCAGCCAACTGCGAGGTTTCGTTTGCAGCAGGGCAGCGGTGGCAACGACCGGTCAGCCTACCTACTAGGTACCTCCTTTCCTGTCGTGTTTCGCTGTAAATCATCTGCAAAGCCGACAACGGGGAGGGCGCGTCTCATCCCAACCAGCATGTAAGTCCGGGAGCCGGGGAAACGCAAGCGCGACCGGATGCCGAGGACACGCTAGGCCGTTCATGGCGATGTCCTGCTGAGTGCTGAAGATATAGAATATGGAGGGGGAGTGAGGGAGTGAAGGACTGAGGGTGGGGGAGAAGCACGACGAGAGTTAGAGAGGCCGGGGCGGAGAGTCAAATAAGGTCTTACTCTTGTGGTCCTTGGGCGCTTAGCTGACACCACCACATTCGTTGTCTGGCACTGGATACTAGTCTTTCTATCCGTACGAGTATGAATGTAGATATAGATAGAGCCGGGGCAGTGCTAGGTGTTACAGTGCTTATCACGGGGGGGCTGCTTACCACCAGTCGGTTCGGTAAAAGCCAGAGGAGGCATGTATTACTTACTAGCTGTTTGGCGAACGCTGGAAGCCCTGTGAGGAGTAAAAGGGAGGCATGGGCTTGGTAGTAGACTGTAGCAGTAGTTGAAGGTTTAGTAGTAGTAGCAATTGTAATGGAGGGAGGATAGCCGGGACTCCTAGACGGCGACTACCTAGACCTCTAGGCTCGACGAGGTGTTGGTTAATGGCCGTTGCCACGTGAAAGGGGTGGGAGGGCCCAGAAGGGGGGGGCGTGGGAGGGGACCGGAAAAAGGGATCGGGAAATGAGTCCAACTCTGGCGCTACAGAAGGCTTTTAAGGTCCCTTTTAGTTAGTAGCCTTCTCGGTACGGAGTTGGAGAGTAGTCTTTACTACGGATAACTCTCTACGACTAGGTCGATTCCCTGCGAGCGCAGGATTCATCATCTCTTCTTCTCTCTGCTGTTGCCTCACCTCAAGAAAAAAAAGGCAGCCTTTGCTGATCCACAAGGTCAAAGAGAGGTACCCCTACCTGTTGATTTCCCCAGTGCCGGGCACCGAGACCGCAGTGTGGAGTCAGGGAAACCGTGTCTTTCGAACAGTTGTTGTTGTTATTGTTGTTGTTCATCGAATCCTCCTGCTGCTGCTGTTCCTGCTTGTCCTCCTCCACCTCCTCCTTCGCCTCCTCCACTACCCCTGTTTCTGCCTGGTACCTTTCTTCTCCCTCTACTACCATCATTTCACAGCACCAACGATCAAAGAGACTACTGCTACCATTTCTCTTTCTTTCTCGCTACCTCCCCCTTCCCCCCTCTACCTCTCTCTCTCTCTTCCTCCAAAGGCGGCCGATGCCGTGATCCCCTCGGCTGCCCATCATCTGAATCGTTATTCCCCACACCTCTTCAAATGTCAACAGTCGCATCCAAGCGGCCGCCCGCAACCGCGGCATCGCCAACGGCCTCGCCCAGTCGCAATCAGCCGCGCGCCTCGACGCCGACAGGTCATGCTCGCGCGCGCCCGTCACGCAGCGGCGCTTCCGGCCTCGTTTCCGCCCGCGCCGCCGCTCCCGCTCGGAGAGAGGCCGTCGAGTCAGATGCCCGAGCCGAGGCGGCATCCGCCGTCGAAGACCTCCAGCAGCGCCTGGCACGAGAGGAGACGCGCTCCGAACAATACATGAAGCAGGCCGACGTTCTGCAGGCTAAGCTCGATGACGCCATCTCCGCCTCCACCCGGCTGGAGGACCGGGTGCACGAATTTGAGGAACAGATCGACGTGCTCAATAACGATAAGCGCGACGCCACCCGTCAGATGCGAGAGATGGAAACTATTTACGAGTCCGAGAGGAGTGCCATACTCAAGGAAAAGGAAGAGTTGGCCAACCGAGAGGAGGAGATGCAGGCCGTCATCCAGCGGCTCAAGGATAGCCTGGCCCAGCGGAACAGTAGCATCGCGGCCGCCGACGATGACGGCGGCCGACCGTCCCGACAGCGTGAGTGCGAGCGCCAAACTCTGTCCTCGGGCGACGATGCGACGACAGCGCTGACCATGGACGGCGCAGCAGTCACCTCGGCGTCTCCTTCTCTCGACGGCAGCTTCGCGCCGCCCTCATCCCTGCAGCGCAGCGATTCGCGCAACAGCTCCAAACTGATTCTGCAAAAGGACAAACTCATCGAGTCGCTGCGGCTCGAACTCGCAGAGGCGCAGATCAAGCTGGTCGAGACGGACAACCAGGACGGTAGCCGGCTTCAAGAGCTGGAGCGGCTGCTAGTCGAGGCGCGCATGGCCAACGCGCGTCTGCTCGAGGATAACGAGAGTTACCAGCTTCTCCTGCAGGAGAAGACGCTCAAGGGCGACTTTACTCAGAATGACTTTAGTTACATGAGCGCCAACGCCAACCAGGACGCCCTCGCCGCCCTCGAGGGCAAGTCGTCGTCGTGTCTGGCAGACGAGCTATCCACCGCGGCGGCGGCAGGTGATGGAGAGGCTGATCGCGACCGCCGCCTCGAGGCCGAACTCAAGTCGGTCAAGGAGCAGAACAAGGCGCTGACCATGTATATTAACAAAATCATCGGTCGGCTGCTGCAGTTCCAAGACTTCGAGTCGGTGCTCTCGTCGTCCGGCGCCCCTGCCGACATTAACAAGGACCTGCCGCCGCCGCCGGGAGTAAAACAGCCATCCTTTCTCCAGCGAGCCCGGTCAATGGCTGTCGGGACGCCGGCGGCTCAGTCGATGAAGCCGCGGCCCATGTCGTACATGCCGTCGAGCGGGACGGCCATCTCGGGCCACACCGACCCGGACACGGCGCCCAGTATCCCCATCGGCAACCTGGGCCGATCGGCTAGCACGCGACGCGCCCGGCCTCACAGCGAGCAGTACTTCGGCGCCTCGGCGTTCCGCGGCAGCCCGGACGGCAAGTCGTCGCCGCCCTACAACCCGCGACACTCCCACACCCTCTTCTCGCCGCCGGCCCTGTCCGGCAACCCCAACGCGGCGGCCCGCAACCCCAGCGGCAGCAGCAACAACAGCCAGCCGGCCGCGTCGGGCAACTTCCCCGGCATGCGAAGCGAGACGTCGAGCCTCAGCGGCACGGAGTCCGGAGGCGTCTCCACGCCGCCCTCGCAGTCGCCTCCGAGGTCTCACGCGGATAAGCAGACGACTTTTGCCGGCGGGAAGCCCCGTCCGTTGCTCCTGGTCCAGGAAAAGGCCGACATCACGCCCCCTCCCAACAAGCGCGCCAGCTGGCTCCAGAGCTGGACCGGTTGGGCTGCTGGGGGTAAGAAGGAGGAAGGGTCCGCCAGTTCGATACCCGAGTGAGTGAGGAGAAAGGAAAAAAAGGGGGGCGGGGAAAGGGGAGAAGGGGGAGGAGTAAAAAAGGAAGATGATTTTCTTGGTTTCCCCCCGTCTTTTATCGGGGGAAAAAAGGGGGGCAACCCTTCTCCTCCCCGTCTTCCTCTCTTCCTCTCATCTATCCCCCCCTCTTCCACTCCGCCCTCTCCGCGAAAAGAAGAAAAGAATCTCAAAAACGTTGGATACCTACTAGTAGGTAGGCGGCATCACTGCGAAAGGTACGGATAAGGGGCGGCGTTTTCTTTTTTTCCCTTCTCACTGCGAATTTTGTACGGAGTAGGTATTGCAGCGGGTTTTTCTTTTTCTTTTTCTTCTTCTTTTTTTTTTATTCTTCTTCGTGTTGGAAGAAGTTGGAGTGGATAAAGGGGGGGAGAGAGGTGGGAGAAGGTGGGAAAAAAAGGGGGTGGGTGGGTGGGTAGAAGTTTACTGGGCTTCTTCTTTTTTTATCATCACTTGCTTTTACTCTGGTTACCTGCAGCTGGATACCTTACCTTACCTTACCTTACCTTACCTTAGCCAGGGGTTAAACCGGGGAGGCGGGAAAGGGATCAGAGAGGAGGGAGAATAGGGGGAGAGAGAGAGAGAGAGAGAGAGCGGGCTCGCGGGAGACGGAGCGAGGTTTGTAACGATTTTCACGCCATTAGATATATGTAAGCCAAGTTGTCTTAATCACCTTGTTTCTGTTTCTTTCTTTCTTCGTCATGATTTATAAGATGAGGAGAGGAGAGGAGAGGAGAGGAGAGGGAGAGGGATAGGGAGAGGGAGTTATGCAGCAAGAGCCGAGTAGCCGACTGATTCAAATGAGCCCGACTATCCGTACGGATACTGAATGCACATTAGACGTGCATTCTACGGATATGTACGGAGTATCTGTACGGATATGTATGGACACATGTATGCCTTGGTGTCACGCAGGCTGACTCGGCTCGCAGCGCCATCTCGCACCGCAAACGAGGTGCTTTCTCGTGCGAGAGTGTAGGAGGGGGGGGGACACAAGCTTCTTCTCCTTCTTCCTTCGCCGTGCTGCCATCCTGTGTGGTCGGTTGCGATGTTGCTCGACCCAAGGATGTACGTACATACTACGGACATGTATGTACGGATATGTACGGATACTATCCGTAAGATCAGCGTAGACGCTCCCGCCTTTGTGTGTCTGTCTATCCGTATCTGGTCTCGGTCTCGATCTCTCATTAGTGCCACGAGTGTCCATGACGCGAGCCATCGTGGTCATCGTAATGAGCCCTAGGTAGCCAAGCCCTGTTTTTCTCCCCTTGCGCTACGGGTCATCCTTACTCGCCTATCGTTAGGTCAAGGCTGAATAGGTCAGATTCAACCGATATTGAAGGACGGATGGTAAGAAAAAGCAAGTCCTGGAAAACCAAGGAAAAAGGGGAGATGAGGAGGTGGCCGTCGCATTACTCCACCAGCCCGACGGGCCGGCCCTTTGCTGACAGTCCTGCGCTGGGGGGGCCCGAGCCAAAAGCTCTGCACAACCGGATGCAACTCTGCCGGGGCCGGCGCGTGATTCCAAGGGTATAAGCCGACTTGCTAACATACCTAGTTGCTCGCGTGCCCCTTAAGAAATCGTCAAACCTATGCCAGCCACGTCTGAAGAGAAAGCGATAGAAAAGGCATATGGTAGCCCAAGTCGTGTCGAGCCGTGAGAGGACGGAGAAAGGGTCAGCTAGAAAGGGGGGAAGGACAAGCAACCCCTGCAGCCGACGGACCGACTCCGCACTCGAGGATTGGGCCTCGAAAGAAAAGGGAATCTGGGGGGGTGTGAAAGCTTGTTCTCCCCCATTTCTTGACCCTGTGGCTCTTTTGCTTGCGTTACCGCCGAGCGACGTCCGTCGGGGGGACACAGCGAGAGCGAGAGCGAAGAAAAAAATAGGGTCTGGTGACGGCCGCGTAAGAGACATAGATGAGCAGTATTACCGCATCACGCTTCTACTCTGCAATCTTTGAGAGAGAGAGAGCAAGCTTCGTCGTGCGAGTCACAGGACGCAAAGACCAAAAAGACCATCGTCATCGACGTTTCACTTCCCATCTGGCTTTTTTTTCCCCCTTCTCCTATCCAGACAGGAATGGGCCGTTTCTCGCGTAGGAACAAGACGGTCGATTTACAGCCGCGCGGATCGATGCCGAAAGCTTCGTGACGAAAGAAAAAGAAGCTTCGTGGCAAACCCGATTGGAAAAGAACAGGCATAACGAAGGTCGGATGGAGACACAGACGAGAGAAGAAGAAAAGGCTGAGACATAGAAGAAGGATTTGGAAGCGAGGAGTCTCTGAAAGACTTGGATGGGTTGAGTTGAGACTGAAGACAGAAGAAGAGGCGGGCGACGTGCGACGTACCCTAGGTTCGTACTGTAGGAGATTGTGAGCTTGGGCACGGTACGGCACACCCGAAAGATTCGTGCTAAAAAGGCGATGGGATTAAAATCACAGACTGTGCGGGTACATCGGTGCAAGTGCTCCGGAGGATGACAAACCGCATCTCGATGTGACGGATCGATGTCCACAGTCCTGGAGAGTTGGGGGGGGCTTTGGCCTTGTTGGGACTTGGGGCCGGCAAACTCTGGCAAGATGACACTGTGTGTATCCGTACACCAGGGCTGATACGTGCATCGTCTCTCGCAGCTGACACTGTCCCCGCACGGTACGACGTGTGCATTGCTGTTTGTTGGGTGGGCCGTATTGAAGTCGGGCACGGGGCAACGACCATGTTTGTTCTTTTAAATCCTTATAGCGTCCATGATGATTGATTGATTGACTGATTATCTTCTCTGCGTTGTCCCTGCTTTTGATTTTGTTTATTTCCCCACCCCTTTCGAAGCAGCAATCGTAGGCACTGTATGGAAAATAACAGCAGGTACCAACTTACTAGACACTGCTAGCCACGCCGCCATCCCCAGCACTGTATCTTCAGGAGGGTGCCCACCAAGCAAGGCACGAGAAACACTCACCACCCCCCCCGTCAGTGCCCCTGATCCATCCCAGTGGCCCGTCATAAATACTGTACGTGGCACGTCTCCACACGGTACCGTCCTACCCGGCACTCACCCCCGTTGCCTCTGAACCTCTTGTCAGCATCATCGTCCAGGCCTCACTCCCTCCCCCATCCATGCCTTCAGACTAGGGCGTGCTACGACAGCGCACGACGACCCGACACATTGTTCCATCCGGACCCCAGCACCCAATCGCCCGGCACCCTCTCCATCCGTCTCGCACTCTTCCAAGGCTCAGGGCTGCATGCCAGCAGAAGCAGCAGCAGCAGCAGCAGCAGCAGCAGCATCAGCAGCAGCAATCAGCACTCCAGCACTCCAGCAACTCCAGCAGTCCAGCTTCACCCGGCCCTTCCCTGCCTTCTTGGCTCCCACACCCTCCCTCGGATCTCGCAGCTTCCCTCTCTCCGCGTGGTCCGTCGTGGTCTTGGCCTAGTCGGGGGAGGGGGTTAATCTGCTACCATCGATCGCGTCACCTCATCACCATGACAAACTGCTCTCGAATCATCGCCCTGCCGTTAACCCCGTCTTGACCCCGTCACTTGAACCCAGTCAAGCCCTGGCTCGGCCTGCATACGCCTCACCCGAACTCATGGAAAAGTCCCAGGCTGTGGTGGGTGACGGCGCCACGCAATCGTCAGCAGCCGACGACGTCGAACCCGCCAAAGCGCCCACGCCTCCTCCTCCTCCTCCTCCTCCTCCTCCTCCTCCTCCTTCTCCCCCTTCCGCCGCCATGCCATCATCAGCCACAACGTCCCTCACACCCTCTCCCGAGTCCTCGCCTATCTCCAACCCTCACCGTCAAACCTCGTCGTCGACCGGTCCCGTCGGACGCTCGCGCAACTATAGTCAGCAGACGAGGCCTGCCGCAGAGACACCGACTACGAACACCCTGTCTTCCGCCACCACCCCCAACCTACGTCCGGCCAACAGAGACGCTCAAGCCCAGCTGCCCGCTCCACAGAAGCCGCCGGCTCTACAGGAGCTCAAGGATAGTCACCGCTGGCCCGTCTCGCCGCGCTTGCGTTCCCCTCCTCCGCAACCTTCGAAGCCCTCGATCGCGCGACGAAGTGACCACGAACCTCCCCTCATCAGCATTCAGCGGCCCAGCCTTTCGCCGCTGTCTCCCGACTTCTTGCAGCACCCGCTCGAGTCCGAACCAGATGATTCGCACATGCAGTGCCAGTCGGGCATGCGAACCCCGATCCGCGGTCCGCTCGAAACCGTGCAAGAGGTCAGCCAAAACAACTCCCCAGCGCAGGCGCCCCCCAACCCGTTATCCACCCTCGACTCGACCAAAGAGAAGCCCGCCGGTGCGGATTGCCATTCGGACAGCGCCCTGAGCGACGCCGGCCGAGCACACGGCTTCAAGTCCTCCACGTCGTCATCCACGCACGCGCCCCCCGGCGAGGCCGCCTCGTCCAAGGCCGAGATGCCACGCTCGTCGGCGGTTCCTGGCCCGCCCTCGCGGCAGTCGAGCGCTCTCTCCACCAAGCAGCTCAAGTCAAAGCCGGAGGGCTCGACGCAAACCATGACGGTCGAGACGGAGACGGTCCCCAGCGTCCCTCAGGTCGTACTGGCCACGGGCACCAAGTCCGAGAGCGTCAACGGCTCTCTCAAGGCCAAGCCGAGCGCCGAGACGATCAAGCCGAAAAAGGACAAGAAAAAACCGGCGCGGAAACAGCCGCCGGTCAACTCGGGAACCGGTACGTCCGAAGCTCGGGAGCCGCTTGCGCTGCCCCGGTCATACAAGTCGCATAGCTCTTTTTTGTTTGCTAATCTGGTGCAACGCAGGATCCTCCAAGGCCGACATCTTTGAGGCCAAAATCGCCAGCGCCGTCGATGAGGCCAATACGTCCGACTCGGAGGAAACTTTTGTCTACGATTCTAACCCTCCAGACAACACGGAGCGATCGAATCGCAGATTTCACTCTCGCACGCCAAGCGCCACGTCCATGGTCAGCCAGGCCGATCGAAGCAACCTCAGGTCCATCTACGGCGTCATGGAGGGAGGGGGACACACCCACGGTCCTGTTCCCAAGAAGAGCATGAAATTCGTCAACACTTTCGGCGGCAACGCGAGCGACAGCCTGACGCCGGGCGACGACGACGGCAAGGGCACCGGCCGGAGCGCCGGCGGCTCGGCGCGCGGCACCCTGAGGCACCATCATCACATAGGTCGATGGGGCCGACAGCCAGGCAACGGCCACGCGTCCCTCTTCGACAACGAGTCGCCCTTCCACAACGCGGCGGCCAACAAGTCCAAGCTGGCGCCGCGCGACGTGTCGGGGCCTCCGAGTCCGAGGCTGTACCAGACGGCTCGGACTCATCTCAGTACGAAGCGATCGTCGATGCAAATGTCGTCGAGCTACGACTTGGACGATACCGGCGCCGACGACGAGAGGACGCCGCTGCTCGAGTCGGGGCGGTCACTGAGGGGAAGCCGGAGCCGGCGCGGCGGGCCGCACAACCTGCGGCAGGCCGAGTCACAGACGACGTATACCAGACGGTCGTCGTACCTGAACCGCTTCGCCGCCTGCCTCGTCCTGACCATCATGTTCCTCTTGGTCATCACCGGTGCCATCGGCTTCATGTTTGCCACGTCGCAGCCTATGACGGACATCGAGATCGTGTCCATCGGCAACGTGGTAACGAGCGAGCAAGTGCTCATGTTTGACTTGACGGTCAAGGCACACAATCCCAACATCGTCGTCATCACTATCGACCACGCAAATCTTGAAATATTTGCCAAGTCGGAGTTTGCGAACCCGTACTCTTCGCACGTGGGTGTTTTGGACGACCCGCTCAACGACCCGCCACCGGGGCCGGGTGAGGACGGCGACGGCGACAACGACAGCAGGCCGAACATGCTGCTGGGTCGGGTCGTGTCCTTTGACAGCTCTCTCACCTTTGAAGGCTCCCTCTTTCACCAGGGGACGTCCCAGTCGACGGGAGAGTTGCAGCTGCCCTACCCCGGCAATAACACCATAGGCGGCTCGGCGCGATGGGTACGCATCCATCAACACGAGTTCGACCTCATCGTCAAGGGCGTCGTCAAGTATAGCCTGCCCTTGAGCGCCCACGTGCGCAGCGCCACGGTGGCGGGGCGGACGACGGTGAAGCCCAACTCGGCCAACAAGCCGTCGCCGAAACCTAATAAGACGTCGACGGCAGACGTGCGACGCGAAGATTTTGCTTGGGTCGGATAGAATGACGCTTCTCCTCTACTGTCTCACACACACTCTCTCTCTCTCACTCCCTCAAAACTTTCCTTTTGTTTGTATTGTGTCCCCTAGCTCGCATACACGGATGGTGTTGGAAACGATTTATCGCGTCTCTTCTGCCGCTTGTTACCACCACCAGCCTTTCCCTTTCATCCTTTCTTTTTCGGTCATAGATAGGCGGGGAAATTTTCGCGAAACTAATCGCCCGTTGGTGGCTGCTCTCCATCGAAGTCGTCTCCACCATTGGCTGTGCTTCATCTCGGAGTGGCCAAGCGGGCTGACGAGGTGGGAAAAAAAATCAACAACCCATTACACACATACATGCAAAAGGCCGGGGAAGGGAGGGACTGATACCACGTTCAACCAATGAACATCTCATGTGCTATGTTTGAAGGAAGCAGAGAGGTGAGAGAGGGGACGGAGGAGAGCGTGGCTTCGGGGCAAATGTTCATGTTTTCGGTGCTTGAGGATAGACGGGTAAAGGGGGGCGATGAAGGGGTGAAACTCATCATAACGCGCTTACGACACATCAAAAGAACATGGAGCGGACGGTGCATACAGGCTGGAATCGTTGTTGTGACGGTGTCATCCGTTTGGCTGCATTGGCAGCCAGGCGATGCCACCTGGAATCAACCAGTGAATTGGAAGTATGTAATTTGGAAATCAGGAGACGAGCGATCTTGTGAGCATGGCATTTCTTTTAAGAAAGCGGGTATATACATGGGGAACAGCGATAGAACTACGAAAAGATAGATTAGACAGGCTCGCCAGGCGTCTTTGCCGGCACGACTCAACCTCCGCTCCGCCGGTGATGACTTCCAACGCCCCTTGACATGGATAACTTAGGAAAAGTGAATGCCTTCCTGGTTAAAGGCCAGGAGGAGCCGCAAAAAATCATTCTCGTCGCATTTGCCAGACCGTTGGTCGGCCAGCATCGTCACATCTTCGAGGACCTTGCGGATCTTCTCGCGGACGAGGGCGGCGACTTTCGTTCGTTGACGCTTGCCCTTTGTCTTTGGGGGCGGAGGGGGTGGAAGGACTGATTTGAAAAAGTCTGGTGTATCATCATCGACGTCCATTTTCCCGTCTTCTCCATCGACGTTCATCTCTACGTCGTCGTCATCGTCGTCGTCTTCCAGAGTGTCGTCCACGGACAGGCCGTTGAGGGCGCACCAAGTGCGATAGTTCTTCTCCACCATGGCGAGAACCTCCTTCGTGCCTAGCCAGCTGGCGCGAAGCGTCTTGTTCTTGCGGACGAAGCAGACGCGTAGCAGGCCGTCCCACTCCTCCCAGCTGACGTTGGGACGATCCTTGCCCAGCTTCGGCTCTATCCTCACGACGGAGGACTCGACTTGCGGGGGGGGCTTGAAGTTGTTCTTGCCGACTTTCATTACGTGGGTTATCTTGGCCCAGAACTGGGCGTTTACCGAGAGGCGGCAGTATAGAGAGTCTCCTGGACGGGCGGTTAGGCGGAGGGCGAATTCGCGTTGGAACATGAGGATTGAAGTCCGTGGTGGGTTCGGCATCGAGAGGAGTTTGAAGACGAGGGGGGAGGAAATCTTTTGTTCTATGGTCAATCATCGTTTTCTTTCGTGTAAGAAGCGAAGGGAAGAAGAAAAAAAAACACGAACCTGATACGGAGTATTGGAGATGCAGACATCAAACCCGGGCAGGTCCGTCTTGATGACATCTCCCAGAATGACCTCAAGCTTGCGCTGCTCGGGTTTCCCCTGCACGCGTTTCGTCACCTCGGCCGCCATCCTGGGATCGAGCTCGACGCAGATACATCTCCTGGCCTTCTCCAGGATCCGGACCGTCAGGTTGCCCGTTCCGGGACCGACTTCCAGCACGGTGTCGGTGGGCTTGAGGTGTGCTTTTTCGACGATGGCGTCTGACACGCCTGGGTTCTTGAGGATGTGTTGGCCGACGTTTGTGTTGAATTTGAAGACGTTGTTCTTGGTGGTGGTGTTTTTGCTGGGTCTGTCGTAGGGTGTGTTGGAGGTGCTGGGTCGCTTCGAGGGTTTGGATTTGGACTTTGCCATGGCTGGGTCTTCGATAGCGGGAGCGAGCTCGCCCTCTCTCACGATCAAGGTCGACGGACGAACTTTTCGGCTGTCTTATTAGTCGAAGTCTCCAAGATGCTTCGTCGTGCCAGTGATGGGTTAAAAAAAGATTTGCCGAGGTAAAACCGGCGTATCGATAAGGTGTGGTCGACCTCGCCTCTCTGCTTACACTTTTTGTTGATCGTCACAGCCTCGCCCGACAAACCCCAGCAGACGCCCACTGCATCGCTTCAGCTTCACTCGGCACTCGTGCCAGGCTTTCCACGGGCGAGGGCCCTGTGTTCTGACTTGTTCTACCTCGATATCCATCATGACTACTCGACGCGATTTCCTCAGCCAGCCGGCGCCGGAAAACTACGTGGCAGGCCTCGGTCGAGGAGCTACCGGCTTCACGACTCGGTCTGACCTCGGTCCGGCACGCGACGGCCCCAGCGAAGACCAGATCAAGGAGGTCCTCGCCAAGCGCGCTGCGCAACTGGGAATCGCGCCCGACGGCAAGGATAAAAAGAAGGCCAAGGACGAGGCTGAGGCCGACGACGATGAAGGGCGATACCAGGACCCGGACAACGAGGTGGGCCTCTTCGCCGGCGGCGTCTACGACAAGGATGACGAGGAGGCAGATCGCGTCTGGGAATGGGTCGACGAGCGCATGGATCGGCGCAAGCGGCAGCGAGAGGAGAGGGAAAACGCCGAGCGTAGCGAGTACGAGCGCAACAATCCCAAGATTCAGCAGCAGTTCACCGACCTCAAGCGGGCCCTGTCGACGGTGACGGATGATGAATGGGCCAACCTTCCCGAGGTCGGGGACCTGACGGGCAAGAACCGACGCAGCAAACAGGCGCTGCGGCAGCGCTTCTACGCCGTGCCCGACAGCGTTCTGGCCGCCGCCCGCGACTCGACCGAGATGAGCACGACGGTGGCGGACGATGGCGGTGGTGGCGGCGGCGGCGGCAGCAACAGCAACAGCGACGGCACCATGACCAACTTTGCCGAGATCGGGGCGGCGCGCGACAAGGTTCTCAAGTCGAGGCTGGAGCAGGCTTCGCAGACGAAGTCCGGCGGCGAGGCCGGCACCGCGACCAGCATCGACCCGCAGGGATACATCACCAGCCTCAACAAGATGCAGGCCAGCGGGCCGCAGGCGCAGGTGGGCGACGTCAATCGCGTGCGGGATCTGCTGCAGTCGGTCGTCAAGACGAATCCCAACAACGCGCTGGGCTGGATCGCGGCCGCCCGGCTGGAGGAGCTGGCGGGCAAGATCGTGTCGGCGCGGAAGACGATCGACAAGGGCTGCGCGCAGTGCCCCAAGAGCGAGGACGCCTGGCTGGAGAACATCCGGCTCAACGGCGAATCCGCAAACGCCAAGATCATCGTCCGACGAGCCATCGAGTCGAACCCGCGCTCGGTCCGGCTCTGGGTCGAGGCCATGAAGCTGGAGCAGCTGACGAGCAACAAGAAGCGGGTGGTCCGACAGGCTCTCGACCACGTTCCCGAATCGGAGGCGCTGTGGAAGGAGGCCGTCAACCTCGAGGCGGACGCCAAGGACGCGCGACTGCTGCTGGCCAAGGCGACGGAGCTGATACCGCTGTCGGTGGACCTGTGGCTGGCGCTGGCGCGGCTCGAGACGCCGGACAAGGCGCAGATGGTGCTCAACCGGGCTCGCAAGGCGGTGCCGACGTCGCACGAGATCTGGATCGCGGCCGCGCGGTTACAGGAGCAGCTGGGCCAGGGCGGCAAGATCAACGTGATGAAGCGGGCGGTGCAGGTCCTGGCCAAGGAGTCGGCGATGCCGACGCGGGACGCATGGATCGCCGAGGCGGAGAAGTGCGAGGAGGACGGGGCGACGGTGACGTGCGAGGCCATCATCCGCGAGACGCTGGGCTGGGGGCTGGAGGAGGACGGCGACCGCAAGGACGTGTGGAAGGAAGAGGCCAAGGCCAGCATCAACCGGGGACGATACGAGACGGCGCGGGCCATCTACGCCTACGCGCTGCGCGTCTTCAGCAACAGCCTGTCGACGTGGACGGCGGCGGCCGACCTGGAGCGGACGCACGGGACGCCGGCGTCGCTGTGGCATCTGCTGGAGAAGTCGGTCGAGAGCTGCCCCAAGAGCTCGGAGCTGTGGATGATGCTGGCGCGGGAGAAGTGGCAGGCCGGCGAGGTGGACGGGGCGCGGCTGGTGCTGAAGCGGGCCTTTCAGCAGAACCCCAACAACGAGGACATCTGGCTGTCGGCCGTCAAGCTCGAGGCGGAGAACGGCGACACGGACCAGGCGCGGCAGCTGCTGGCCATCGCCCGCGACCAGGCGCCGACGGACCGGGTGTGGATGAAGGCCGTCGTCTTCGAGAGGGTGGAGGGAAATCTGGAGACGGCACTGGACCTCGGCCTGCAGGCGCTGACGCGCTTCCCGAAGGCGCCCAAGCTGTGGATGCTCAAGGGCCAGATCTACGAGGACCTGGGCCGGGTGGAGGCCGCGCGGGAGGCGTACGCGTCCGGCGTCAAGGCGGTGCCCGGGTCCGTACCGCTGTGGCTCCTCTACGCCCGACTAGAGGAGCGTACGGGCAAGCTGATCAAGGCGCGATCGATCCTCGACCGGGCGCGGCTCTCGTCGCCGCGCAGCGCCCAACTATGGTGCGAGTCCGTCCGGCTCGAGCGGAGGGCGGGCAACACGTCGCAGGCGAAGGCGTTGATGGCGCGCGCGCAGCAGGCCGTCCCCTGCAGCGGGCTCCTCTGGGTAGAGCAGATCTGGCACCTGGAGGCGCGGACGCAGCGGAAGCCGCTCTGCCTGGAAGCGATCAAGAAGGTCGACAACGACGCGCAGCTCTTCACGGCGGTGGCGCGCGTCTTCTGGGCCGACCGTCGGCTGGACAAGGCGCAGAACTGGTTCGAGAAGGCGCTGGTGCTGGATCCGGACTGCGGAGACTGCTGGGCTTGGTATTACCGATTCCTGTGTCAGCATGGGACGGAGGAGAAGCGCGGCGAGGTGGTCAGCAAGTGCGTCCTCAGCGAGCCTAGGCACGGCGAGGTTTGGGCTGCCGTGGCTAAGAGGCCGCAGAACGCGAAGAAGGGGATCGGCGAGGTGCTGGAGCTGGTCGTTGCCGAGCTCGAAGGGTGAATGTTGACTGGACAACTCTACGAGTCGGGGAGATGTATGTATGTACGAGGATGGACGAGGAAGCTGAGCAAGCGACGAGTATAGTCAAGACGGGGAGAGGAGACAATCAAGATGTAGACGAAGATCAGTAATAAGCTGCTTGATTCATGGTCGTCAGGTCTTTTCCCCCTTCCGTCTCTTGCTCTATTTGCCGCCAAACCAGGAAGAGACGCCGCTCTTGGCCTTGGCGGCGCCCTCCTCGACCTTTGTATCGAACTTGTCGATGGTCTTGTTGGCTTCTGCCCTGATGTCTCTTGCGTAAGCCTCTGCGTTGCTCTTGATCTTGGACGCTTGCTTATCAGCTTCAGCGAGCTGTAAAGACGGTCGTCTTGTCAGTGAGGTTTGTAAAAAAGAGAAAGGAGAAAAGGAAGAGGGGGGGGGAGGGAAACACGAACAGCGTCGTCTATCTTGGCGCCGGCCTCGGAGCCGTAGCGTCGTAGGTCTTTCTCGGTCTTTTCGGATGAGGTGGTGGGGAGCTGGGATTTGATGTTTGCCGAGGCTCGGTGGACGTCGCCTAGATTTGGGTTGCGTATGGTCAGTTTTTAACTCGTGAGAAACGATGGGCCGAGAGGAGGAGGAGGAGAAAAGAAAGAAAGAAAGGGAGACGGGACTTTGGAACTTGTCCTCGGCTACTTTGGCGTTGCCGCCTGCGTTGTAGAGGTAGTAGCCGATTCCACCGATGGCGGCGGTGCCGAGCAGGAGGGGCATTCGTGATCTCGACATTTTCGACTTTGGAGGAGGAGGAAAGGGGGTGAGATGAACGAATCGGCCTTGAGGAAGTTGTTGTTCCTGGAGGAGGTGGTTTTGAAGAAGAGAAGATAGGGAGGTAGGTGGTGAGAGGTGAGGAGGATGAGGAGGAGGAGGAGAAGAAGCTAGGAAGTGGAGGGGGGAGCTGATGCTCCTTCTTAGCGCTGTTCGTATCGTCTGTAGTCTCGAGTACGACCGAGACTGTGTTGGTCAGGGTGAGCCAGTCGAGTACTTTCTACCTAGATATCTACCTGCCCACAGACACTACTACATATCGCTATCCGTACACTTTACGGATATCAGTAGGCCAGTTCCTTGAGGTCTGCATCGAAGAGGTTGGTATCCGTAGAGCTGGCAGAGGCGGATACGGGCCGGACGGTGCGGAGAAGAAGATGACGTAGTTGTAAGTGTTGGTGTGTATTGACTGGCTCTAGGGTAGCCCAATCTGAGTACATCAGAGTTGAATACGTCATCGAAGCTGAGGAGGTGGTCATCATTGCATTGCGGCTGGAGCGAGTGAGTTTACCTTGGAGGTACGGGTAGAAAAGAGCCTTCAAATTCAATCCATCAGCTTCTGAGACATTATTTTGTTTTCTGGCTACCCCGGCGACGGGAGAAAGAGGGGGGGGGACGGCGATTGGTATTTACCCCCCCCTAACGAAGTGTACGGCTCTTGTTAGTGAGGAGGATGCGTGCCGTGTTCGTACCTGCAGCTAGTAATAGGTAGGAGCAGGTGAAGGCCTAACAGTAACGGCTTACTATTAGTACGTAGACGCTGAAAAAGCTTCGCCAGGCAAGCAGGACCTAGAGGGTAGGCGTCTCTCTCTGTCTCTCTCTCTCTCTCTCTCTCTTCCTCTTCCTCTCCTCTTTTCTCTCACGAGGCTTGAAGCAAACAAATTGTCAGACGAAGAAGAAGAAGACATTGTTCCTCTCCCTCTCCCGCTTGAAGAGAAATCATCTCCCCCCCCCCCCTTTCTTTATTGCTTTGAAACTCCGTCTTCGTCATGCCCTCTCCTCCGCGTCGGCGATGCTAAGGGTCCGATCTTCTCGCCGTGCTGCGGGCTTGAAGCCTTCCGACTACGACCACGAGATCGATCTGGAGAATCACGATGAGTCGCGTCCGACAACGCACAGGCCTTCTACTACGTCGCCGCTCATACGGCGTCCCGACTCTGAAGTGCCGGAGGAACCGTCAATTGAGATTCAGGGTAACGTCCGTCGTCTTGGGAGTCGTTTTTTTTGGTTGTTTATTTTCTTTTTGAGGAGCATCGTTCCACGTCTGACGGGTCTCTATGTAGCGCCGACGCCGCAACCCCAGTTGGCTTGTGTGACGCGCGAGACGGCTATCGACATCTTGTACGAGAATGAACGGGGAGGCTTTCTATGCGGTTCCGCCCTCTTCTCTTGCAAGGCTTTGGGATGCCTCGATCCGCCCGCCTGGAGTATGTGCCCTCTTCCGCATCCTCTCAGAAGCTGGCTAACCGACGATTTCTACAACAGCAAACTCATATCACAAGGCTTCCCCTACCAGCATCCACACTGCTCAGGTGCCGGACCCTTCATGGGAATGGACCTGGCCCGAGTGGCGCATCAACCATCAAGACGGGGTCGACGAAGGAGGTTGGGAGTACTCGTTTGCCTTTTCCAACAAGTTCTCATGGCACGCCGCCAAGTGGTGGAATTCCTTCGTTCGTCGTCGAGCCTGGACGCGAAAGAGAGCCCGGCCGAAAGACGGAGGGGGGGACGTGACGGGACCGAACATGCTCAACACAGATTACTTTACCGTCCGTCCGGCCTCGCACGCCCACCGCCTTTCCAATGCCAGTCTCGGCCCACCTAGCATGAGCCAGGTGTCGGAAGCGGACGATGCGGAGGAGGAGCCTCTTCCCCACGCCAAGCAGCCCGACATCCACGACATGGAGACGCTGCTTCAGACGCTACGACAGGCTAGGATCGATCGCGAAAAGGGCGAGGCCGTCGACAACTACATCGATCACGCCGTCGACCTCGACTCTCTCGAGCGCGAGATGCACGACATCATGTCCCTCTTCATCTTCCAGGCCTCTCGAAGGCAGCTCCTCGCCCATCTGATGCGCAAGCACGACGAGGCGGCGGCGGATCTGACGAACGACCCGTCCGAACCGTCCCTCCGGAAGCGCAAGCTCGCCCTCGACGCCGCCGTCCATCACGCCCAGGAGGAGGTCCGCCGGCTCGCCTTCTGGAGCGACGTCAGGCAGATGGCGCGCGATGGCGACGCGAGACTGTCGCTGGAGTCGGAGCAGGCTTGGCACGACGCCGCCCAGAGTCCGCCGCCAGCCGGGTCGACGAAGATGAGACGACCCGGATCTGCGCGTCCGCCGATTGATTTCGGCGATAACGTTATGAGGGTGGAGGAGGGGCGAAAAGGCGAGGCTGGTGAGGAGGAGGGAGAAGAGAAGGAGAAGGTGATTTTTCCAGCAAATGTACAGAAGGGGGACGAGTCGACGACGAAGACGACGACGACGACGACGGCTGAGAAGAAGGATATGGTGGGAGAGGGAGGGGATGTGAAAGATGCGAAGAAGGGAGAGGGGAAGAATCAGGGGACTGGGGAGAAAACGGAAAAGGAGGAGGAGGAGCGGGAGGATAAGGGGGACAAGTAGGGGCAGGCATCGACGAGTAAGCAGACAGACGACGGGCCATTCTATCGATGGTGTCGGCAGACGGCGTAATGCGTATCTACGATTCCGACTTTGTTTGATTCTCTATGATTTTCGATCTCTCAGTGGGAAGCTTGATGTGATGTAACGTGGACGGATAGGGCAGATGGTGATGCTGAAGAGATGTGTATATGTATACATACAATGCAGAACAAGCCTTGACTAGGTACCTAGTAGGCTCAACTACTAATAGTCTATGGGAGATGGAGATGGGTTCTGTTCAACATGATAGATACTAGATATGAGTAAAGGGGACCAAGATGGCAAGGTCACGACGTGACGTGGGAAGAGAAAGAGGAGGGAAGGGAGTCCCTTCTCGACAAAGGTTATCCGTGAGAGACCCCAGCAACAGCATCAGGTTTCAGTTACTGAAGGTAGAAGAATGGGGGGGAGAAAACGTGGCATATAGTATCCCTTATCGATACTCGTAAACCGTCTTTCTGAAGTCGGTATAGGCCTTGGGATATCTGTCTCACTTCTTTTTTTTCAATATCGTTTTTGGAAGTTGTTGGTAGGTAGTACGGTAGGGTAGGTAGGTAGGTAGGGAAGGGGTTTTATAGGTGAGGGAAACACGATCGGGGGTCTAGCTTTGTTCTTCGGTTTGCCAAGAGATGTTATCTGATTCTGTCTTGCTTTTTCTTCTTTTGTGGTATATTCATGTAGGTATGTCATGGAGATGGTGATGTGAAACGGTTTGAGTTGTGATGATGCTTAGATTTAACCTTCTTTTTTTTCAAAACCAGATTCTCTCAACGTGATGGGAACTATGTGTAGATTCAGCAGCTTCAGCTTCAGCTTCAGCTTCGTGATGAGATGAGATGAGATGGGGATTTTCAAAGACGTACGGATAGAAGGATATGAGATGCTGAAAGAAGGTGCCAGTCCACGTCCCGTGACATAGCGCGAAGAGAGAAAAACGCTTCCGAATGCGGTGGGGGTGAAAAATCCCAGACTTGGGACTCCCAAAGAAAGAAAGGGTTAGTTCCCACGTTCTTCTTTACCTTCGCCGTTCTCTTCTTAGTTACCTCTGCCCTCAGGTTCTCCCTCCCCCCCTGGTGTGGGTGTGGAGTGACTGAGTGAGTGATATAGGATCCTATCATCATCACCAACTTCATCACACTTCCCCCCGCGATCCCCGTCACATCCATCCTCTCACAGGCTTATACAAGTCCGGAGCTGGCTTCTTCATCTTTCTTCTTCTCCTCTTAAACCCCCTTGGCTTTCCCACTTTTGAATTCACTTATAAAGATAGCTCCTCTTCTAGCTTCCTTTCCTTTCCCTTTTCCTTTCCCACCCCCTTTTCCTTCAACAGCTAACACCCATCCGTTCCCCCATCCGTTCTTCTCCCTCCTCCTCCTCTTCTTCTTCTTCTTCTTCCCGCCCTTCCACAAGTCTGGCTTATCATCATCACCATCATCATGAAACCTCACGCCAAGATCCTCTTCTTCACCAACGAGGAGCTCGGCCAAGCCAACGTCTTCCTAACGACGTGCGAAGCCGTACTACGGCAAGATGCCGACGCCGAAATCCACCTCGCCTCCTTCGCCGGTCTCGCCGACGCCGTCGCCGCGGTAAACAGTCGGCTGCACCTATCCCGACCCGTCATCTTTCACCAGATCGGAGCCATGTCGATGAAGCAGGCGATACGAAAGGTCATCGCCGACAGGGCCATCGCCTGCCATCAGGATTCGTATCCCTTGTCCTTCTTCGCGCCGCTGAGCGTCGTAAACTCCTTCAGGGCCATCCGCGATACCGTACCCATACTCGTACCTTATGATGGCCCGTCCCTGGTCGAGGCCGTCTCGTCCGTCGTCGACATCGTCGAGCTCGTCGCCGCGGACCTCGTCGTCGTCGACAGCCTCATGACTCCGGCACTCACCGCCTGCCGCAACCTGGGCGTCGACTTTGTCTGTCTCAGTCCGAATAGCATCAAGGACTTTGCTCTTCTGAACCAGCCCCTGCGCCGGCGGCTGCAGTATCCGGCGTACGTCCCAAAAGTCCGCTCTTTGCTACGTTCGAACCGGGCCATGCTGATCATCATACATGATGCGTCCCAGCCTCTTCTCAGGCTATCGATTCCCTGTCCCGTGGCACCAGAGGCCGCTCAACGTCCTGTATAAGATCGCCGCCGCCGTCCTCTACTTTCGAGACCGCTGTCGGCGAGAGACGGCTGCGCACCTCACATCCCGTTTGGGCGCCACCCTCACCACCACCATAGATCTGTACTTCGCCGCCAACGACGTTGCCAAGCCCACTACCTTCGTCGGCACCCTCCCCGAGCTCGACTTCCCCGCCGTCGTGCCGTCGCATATCGTCCCCTGCGGACCCATCATCCGCAACGCGCCGCCCGTTCGCGACGCCGATCCGGATCTGGAAGCCTGGCTGGCCCGGGGACCGACCCTGTACGTCAACCTGGGCTCGCTGTGCCCCATCGCCGAGACCCAAGCTCGGGAGCTGGCCCTGGCCATCAAGTCCGTATTGGACGCCCTTCCTCGTCTGCAGGTGCTATGGAAGCTGAAACGGGACGGCGACTATGGCGTGTCCAAGCCCGGCCACGGCGTTCACGACGCTTTGGAAAAGGAGCTCAAAGCCGACCGTGTGCGCGTTACCGTCGAGTGGCTGTCGGTCGAGCCCAGCTCCATCCTCGGGTCCGGACATGTCGTGTGCTCCATGCATCACGGAGGCGCAAACTCCTTCTTCGAGGCCGTCGTGTAAGTTGCTTGTTTCTTCCTGTCACAGTAACTCAATGCTGGGAGGAACCAGAAAAGAACAGAAAAAAAAAGCAAATCGCTGACGACTCAAGGACAGAGCCGGCGTGCCACACGTCGTCCTTCCACAGTGGACTGATACGTACGACTACGCTGAGCGCGTAGAGTTCCTCGGCATTGGCCGCATGGGCAATCGATCAACGAAGCCGCGGTGGACGGCGCCCGAGGTCGCGGCCGCGTTGATGCACGTGCTGTCGGGCGAAGCTTCGACAGACATCAACACCAAGGCCAAGGCGTTGGCCAAGCTCTGCCAAGACCGGGGCAGCGGCGCGGCAAACGCTGCGCGGGCGATCCTGGCCGAGTGCCGGGACAGGATCCAAGTCAAGGAAAAAAAAGTGAGCGACGGGAGGCTTGTGACGGTATGACGCTGCGTCATCATTCCAGACATGCTCGAGCCGTGGGTATTAGAAGGGGAAAAAAAAAAGGAGAGTGTGTAATAAAAGGTGACTGACTGTGAGCGTGTAAATGTAAAACAATCGAAGAACATGATGCGGCGGACGTTCGCCTCAGACAGCGTACACACGCATACCAGAGGTCCTCTCTCTCCCAGCCCCCCGCCAGGCCGTGAAATGCGACAAATGAAGTGTACGTCGTCGTGGTCGTCGTCGTGTTCGTGGCCGTGGTCCGTCGCCGTCGACCTTCTCCCTCTCTCTCGCTCATTGATCGTCGTCGGCCGAGAGAGCAGGGCATCGTGCTCTCTCCTTGCGCATGGCATCCGACCGTCATGGACGAAAGCCTTCACCGCAACATGAGCAACATGGGCCACGCCCACCATCATGGCAAACACGGCAGACATCGGAGTGACATGGGCGGCGACGGCGGCATGGCAGTGCCCCAGCCGTTGCTATGGGTTCTGGTGCCGCTCCTCGCCGTCTTTGCCGCCGGATGCCTCTTCTTCCTCCTCTGGACGCGGCGACAGAGGCGAAGAAGACGGCGAAGACGACGGCTAGGCGACGAAGAAAGACAGACCGCTCGGAGCTGGCCGGATGAGCGCGGCGGCGGCGGCGGCGTCGCGGCGGCGAGACGGAACCGGAGCGTTGCTGGCCGGTCCGGGGCTTGGGGCGGTAGCAGAGCCGGTGACGAGAGGGAAGAAGGACTCGATGAGCGCGGAGAGGCGCCGCCTCCGTATGAGGCCAAGTGCCCTTCGCCGACGGTGCGGCCGCCCGAGTACGTGGCGTCGCCTGCATCGTCACATTCAGCGCTACCACCGCCGCCGCCGCCGCCGCCGCCGCCACCATCACCACCTTCTTCTCCTCCGCCTACCCTTCCACCTCTTACAGCGATAGAAGCGCTGCCGTCACCGCCGGAAGCATCATGGCCACGAGCCCCTCCGCGACTCGAGGAAACGGGGATCCCCTGCAGCCCTGAAGGTACCGACGTCGCACTCTACCGACCGGGACGGGGATGATCGGCCGTTTCCACGGTAGCCATATTTTTATGTGTATTGGGTCGGGTAGCCGACGAGTGAGAGCGGCCGGATGATGGGAGGCAGACAGACAAGACAGACAGACAGGGGAGGGGTCGAGGTCCGGAGCAGAAGCAAAAGACGAAGCAGGAGTAGGAACAGGAGCAGAAGCACGAGTACGGATCGTACGAGGTATAAGAAGGAAAGCTGATGATGGCGAAGGAGCAGGAAGAGGAGGAAAAGAAACTTTGCATCTTGGATTCTGGGGTGAGAGATGGAACTGTGCGTACTGTGCTCCCTGGCGGAGACACAGAGACAAAATACAGTACGAGATGAATGAAGATTTACACGGCATGCATCACGGAACAATGCTTCCGCCTATACGGAGTAATCCGTACGGAGTACGTTCGTAACAGTACTCTTCTGAAGACCGGGGGGGCTGATGAGGCTACGGCAGGATGAATGCGCTCGTATCACTCACTCACTTCGCCCTGGGCCTGCAGCCGTTGGCGGGCTGATGGACGGAGACGCCGTGTGCGCTGGATGCTACCCGACCTCTCTCTCCCCCCCCCCCCCCCCCCCCCCCCCCCCCCCCCCCCCCCCCCCCCCCCCCCCCCCCCCCCCCCCCACCCCCGGGGCGCCGGGGGGGGGGGGGGGGGGAGGGGGGCGGGGGGGGGGGGGGGGCCCCCCCCCCCCCCCCCCCCCCCCCCCCCCCCCCCCCCCTCTCTCTCTGCTGTACTCGTAGGAGTATGTACGAAGACATACACGATAGAGTACCCGAAGACAGAGAAAAAGAGAAAAAGGTGAGCTGCCTTATTCTCACCCTACCTACCTACTAACCTCTCTGCTCACCATCGCCGCTATAGTAAGTGAGGTGGTATCCGTACGGATAGTAGTCTTCCTCCTCCGCATCCTCCTCCCCCTCCTCCTCCTCCTCCTCCTCCTCCTCCAGCGCCTCCGCATCCGCCAGTCTCGTCCTCTCTCTTCTCGGCCCAATCGATGCCCGGTCTATCGGCCGTCCCCTATCCCTTGCCCGTGGGACCCGACCGGGCCAAACCCCAGCCACTCCATTGGACCAGCTCCAGCTAGTCGACAGCGCCAACTCATCACTCGTCCACCCTCCATCCCAGCCAGCCCGTCTTGGGGAGGGGAGAGGGAACAGAAGGAGAAGCAGCAACAACAATCTCACTCTTCCCCCGTCAAACGACTCCCACTACTAGTTGTTTGCGTGCGATCGCCCTCTCTCTTTTCTTCTTTCCCCGCCGTCTCTTCACCTCCCTCTCCGCAAATCTCACGAGCCCTACTTCACACACGCACAACTTCACCTCCGCCATTTGGACCCCCTCCCTCACATTCGACTCCCAATTTCCTGCGGCCTGCCGCTGTCGACTCTCTCGCAAGACGCACGTACATACTTACAGACATACATACACGGGTCGGGGCCTCGTACATAGCGGCCGCCTCAGTGCACGGTGTGGCCTTTGTTCATATCTGCTGCCTCGTCAACGCCAGCCATCCTTTTTCCCCCCCTCGGAAATTGCGCCTCCCAGCCTCCGAGCACTGCAGCAAACCAAATCGCGTCTCGTCTCGACGTCTGAGCCGGGGGAAGCAGGACCCAAGTCTTGGGCTGTCCGCGTCCCGTCTCCAGCTGCACCGGGTGTTTTTTTCTTTATTTATTTACTTTATTTTTTTTTACAAGAAAAATCATCTCGAATTTCCCTTGCATATCTGTTTTTTTTTTCTTTTTCTTCTTTCCTGTCGACCCGTTTTATGGTCCGAATGAGCAGCATCGACACACCGACGGCCGAATAGCCTCATTTTTTTTTGAGGATCCTGCATCACCATCGTCATCATGGGCACTGACTCTAGACCGGCTCCGCCGCTCCCTGCCCCGACCGAGACCGAGACCGCGACCCCGACCGACCTCACGACCGACCTTTCCAAGCCCGGAGACGAAAAGTCATCGTATTCACTCCCCGATGACGGCACCCCCGTCACGATTCGCACCCGCGGCCACAAGGCCAATCGCTCCCAGACCTCGCTCCTCATCGAATACTTCGAGGGCAGCAAGCCCGGCTCGGGCTCAGATCGCAAGCCTAGCGTACGTGTGCGTCTGACGCCGTCCAAGAAAACCAAGGGCGACCATATCCAGGTCACCGAGACCAAGGGCTCCCGCAAGGCGTCCCTCACACGCCGCATACCCCTCGATGAGGCCATCGCTTCGCGTGAGATTGAGCTGGCCAGGGCCGAAGACGCCAACAGCATGACATCCTATGCGTCCGCCACCGAAGAGTCAAACGTGTCGAGAAATCCCATTGACATCGAGATTGACCGCAATCGGCGCCGTCGGAGACCTTCCAGTCCCTTGATTCCCTCGGCCGAATCATATCAGCCGGGAAACCCCTCCGAATTTTCGGCCATCCCGACCGACAGTTTTCTCGACGGTTCCGGCGGCACCGGTGAAGCGAGGCCCTCCGCCAGTCCCCTCCGAGGGCGGAGCTCGGCCACGAGTGCACTCGCCACCACATCCGCCATGGGCGAGATCAGCAGCAACAAGACCCGGGGCAAGGAGCGCGTCAAGGCGTCGACGTCGGAAAAGCCGAGAGAAAAGTCGGAGCGAAGGCGACACACCAAGAGTCGAACGAGCAGCGTCAGCGAGCAAGTCTCGGACCATCAGCAGCAGCAACAGCAACAGCAGCAACGTTCGCCGCGTTGTAGGTCTAACCGCGGACAGCAAGACTGCACCGCGTCCGCCGCCGAATCCAGCGTCCTCTCCTCCAATATATCACCAAGCCATCGCTCCCTGGAGACGCGTTCCGCACGCTCGGGCGTGTCCAAGTCGTCGTCCATCAATAACCCAAAGCTGCTCGAGACGGTTGAGGACGCCATTCGCAGATTGATCCTCCCCGAATTGAGCGCATTGAAACGAGAGCAGAGCAAGCGAGAGGGCCGCAGTGGGTCCCTGACCTCGACGGGAACATCCGCTTCCAGGGATGATTTCTCCACCGATCGTCGCCGCGGCTCCGGCCAGCGGGGCGAGCCGTCTTCACGCGACGACGCCCTCCGCCACCAAAGCGGTGGCCGAAAGCGCGACGCGCGACGCGACTACGACGACTCGTCGCTGCGCAGCCTCAGCCGCGAATCGGTAGAAGCCGAGTACGTGGGAAGAGATGGCGAAGCCGTCACGTCCAAGCGCAGCAACAACCTGCTCAAGGTGGCAGTGGCCAAGAGCGCTTCCGCCGCCGCCGATGAAAACAACAAGTCGGACTCCCCTGAGCGGAGGCAGCGCGATAGGCGCCGCAGGAAGACGGATTCCTCTCGGAGCAGAAGCCTGGGACGCGATCGCTACGCCGACGACTTCGACGACGACGACGACGATGAAGACGGCGACGAATACCTGGCTCCGCCGCCGCCCATGCCACTCATGAGCGACGTCAATCCTTCCGACATGACACGCACCTCAATTCTTTCTGCTGTTTCTGATAGGCCTCACTCGGCAACCGAAGAGCTCGCCTCTGGCCTTGGCGCGGCGGTCCGAGACGTGGCCGCCTCGCCCTCGCCCGCCTTGACGCCCACAGGGACCAGAACGCCGGTCGACCTTCAGCAGACTCTGGGAACGAGGCATGCCAACGTGTCTCATGGCGACCTGACGGCGCTGCCTCGCGGGAAGAGGGACTATCTCCACGATGTCGACGCGGACGAGCCGGGCCGCAAACACCCGATGGGCCCCTACGACGAAGACTACGGCGGTCAAGATGCCGGCGACTACGCCGAGGACGACTTTGAGGATCGCTACTTCACCCAGCAAGATGTTCCTCCGCCTCTCAAATACGTTCCCTATCAGGCGGGCACCCGCGGGCTGAGCCCCATCCCCAGCGTCTCCGGATACACCGAAGGCGGAAGCGAGGCGGCGCCGCCTTTGCACACGCCTCAGAACCCCTCATCGCCCCGGAAGTCGCCGGCGGTGGGCCGTCTCGCGCGGTCGGCGCACTCGCAAGACTCGGTTCGTAGTAAAGCCAGGAGCGCCGAGTTCGACGCGGCCTCGTCTCACCATGCCCACGACGACACCACACTGGGCCACTCGACACAGACGGTGCGAGGATTGGGCGCCAGCCCCGACTTTGTCCATCCGCCTCTGGGCGTGGAATCAGCCGTGGCTTCTCTGGTGGACGGCTCGATGCTGGACCAATCCGTCCTGACTGGCGCATCCGGCTACGAGCACAACGGCGCTCGGGATTCTGCCCTGTCCTACGATGAACACGCTGGGGTTCGAGGCGACCATGAGAAGGTCCCCGTCGGAAGTCGTCGCGGGTTGAAGGGAGAGGCCCTTGCATCATCCACCGGTTCGCTGTCGGAGACGCAGTCTCAGGAAGACTTCTCCGAGTACGAGGTCGACGACCACGGCCGAAAGGTGCCTCGTTCCAAGTATAGGCACTCGCCCACGGCATCCGAGGAAGCAATCACAGCCGGAGCCGTAGACGCGGCGGCGGCGGCCCTCAAAGCCGCGCAAGAGAGGAGGCAGGCGACGGTCCAGGACGACGCCGACGACACTCCGCTGCAGCCCGGCGGCGTGTCCCGCAACAGGTCTTTCAAGGAGCGGACGCTACAAGGCTGGCAGCCCCGCGGCACGCCCGCGCACAGCGTGGACAGGCTCGACCTCCAGGGCCCCGCCAAGATGGGCGCCAGCGGCGTGCCGGACTTGAAGGATCCGATGCCCGAGGCCGAGTACTTCCAAGACGACGTGGACACCAACCCGTCGGTCGTGGAGGAGCGCCTGGACGGCAGACGGCGGGCGGCGACGCCCTGGTCCGGGCGGGTGACGCCGACGCCGAGCGTCCAACACGACGAAGGAGAACGGAGCCTGGGCATCACCGAGGCGGCGGGGGCGGCTGCCCTCGGCGCCGCTGTCGGCATGGCCGCGACGCACGGTGCGGATCAGGACGAGTGGCACAGGACCTCGGACGAGCGCAAGCGGGATACGCTCATCACCAATCCGTACGAAGACGCCAGTCCGATAGTCAACGCCGCGCTGGACGACAACATGCTGAGCGCCCGGGGCCTCGGCGCGCCGTTCCGCGGCGGCAGTCCCGGCTTCGGGCAGAAATACGATGAGGGCTACATGTCCAACGGACCCAACAGGACGCCCGACGGCGAGCGGAGAGGTAAGGCCGTCGAGTTCGGTGGCGACGATCCCTTCATGGGACCCGGGGGTCATACGCGCCACCTGAGCGGCATGTCTCAAGGCATGACAACTCCCTTTTACGATGCCGCGACGGGAGCGGGCATCGAACGCATCGAGAACAGGGACATTGTGGCGTTGATGCAACACGTGAGATTCCCTTCCCACCCCCTCTCTGTCTGCGTCGGCTTCGAAAGCGAGACTGATTAAACTGCTGCTAACCGCGGGTGCAGCTCATGGTACGCGACGCGCAGAGGAGCGCGCGCGATACGGAGATTGTGGCGCTGCTCATGAACGCGGCGCTGGAGATGCGCAACTCGTTCCGGGAGATGAAGGAGCTGGTGCAGGACACGGGGGACGACGTCATCTTCTCCAACGTCGAGAACACGGACAAGATCCAAAAGTCCATCAGCGGGCCGCGGCCGTATCCCGGCGCAGCGTCGCGCTCGCTGCAGAGCGGCTCTCAGCTGGGCGGCGCGAGCGAGGACTCGGCAAGCAAGAAGAGGAACCTGTGGCGGCGGGCACTGCAGGGCCTCAGCGCCAAGGGGACCAACGACCTGAGCCGGATCGAGGACATGCTGATGCAGCTGCTGGGGGAGGTGGACGTGCTCAAGACGCAGACGGCACGACCCGTGTCGACGGGCCAGTCGCTGGACATGCTGCAGCCGGAGGGCCAATACGAGCAGGACAAGGGTTACGAGCCCGAGGGTAACTCGACGGCCAGCCACGCAAGCCAATCGGGCCACGTGCTGCTGGCGGCGCGGGCCAACGCATCGGGCGAGCGGAAGCCTTCGGATCACCACCGGATCACGACGGTAGAGGAGGACCAGGAGGGAGAATGCCAATACGAGCAGGCGAGCCCGTCGGCGGAAAAGGCGAAGAAGCTCGGGTTGGGGATGGCGGACGAGGAGTTGTCTCCGCGCGGGGGCTCGCTACCGCCGGAGACGCCGCCCCAGCAGCAGCAGCCCCAGCAGCGGCCGGACGGGCAACAGGCGGCGAGCGCGGAGAACACGCCGAGGTCGGACAAGGGCAAGAAGCACAAGTCGAGCAGTTCATCCGGATGGCTTCCCAAGATCTCGCGCTGGTCGGAGACGACGGCGTCGAGCGTCGGGCGTGTGCTCCGCGGCAGTGCCAACTCGAAGAAGGGAGGCAACGAGCTGCAGACGCGGTCGCGGTCAGGCTCGAGCCTGGCGTCGTACGAGGCCGACCACTACCGGCATGACAGCGAGGGCTTCTCGGATGCAGGGCGCGAGGGGATGCCGGGGGACGATCCCAAGTACAAGGCGCACCGCAACTCGCTCAACCTTCAGCACCCGCAGCCGCGGCCGGGGCAGACGGAGCGGTTCCGGACGGCGCTGGAGACGTCCGCGCAGGAATTTGGCAACCCGCTGACGCCGCGGTCGACGGAGTGGGCCGGGTCGGTGACGAGCCTCCACCGGCTGGCGGCGGCGGCGGAGGACGGGCAGCGGCTGGGCAGCGGTTCCCCGGCCGAGGCGGGCGGCGGCGGCGGCGAGTACTGGCATTCGTCGCCGCGGACAGCCAAAGCGTCGTCGTCGTCGCAAAAGGGCAAAGAGAACAACAGCCCGACGCCGCGACCAGGGTCGGAGAGCGGATACGGGACGATGACCGCGACGCACCACAGCCATTACTCGGGCAGCAGCCCTAAGCTGGAGAATCGAAACCTGAGCGCGGCGCGTGGGGTTCCTACACGCAGGCCGACGGGACCTCGGGCCATGACGCCCAAGAGCCCGGACGAGGATGCGGCTCGGGAGGAGAGACGGCGGAAGAGGGGTGAGTTGTCTGCTGTTGTGGACGAGACGAGGCACCGATGAGTGTGTGTTCTTCTCTTCTTATTACTGACATATTTTTTGGGGGGACGGCGTTAGACACGTTTGGTACGGTGGCGAGCCAAGATACGGATACTTTCTAGTAGACGGGTATCCGGATGATGACGGTAGCCCGACATGCTGCGGGAGGGGAGGGGAGGAAGAGAGAGAGAGAGAGCGACAGAGAGCGAGAGTTGAGGACTGAGGTGGATGGCACGGCGTTGTGTGTAGTGTGTAGTGTGTGTGTGTGTGTAAGTCTGTACATACCTACCTAGAAAAAGGGGCCTCGCGAGACGATGGGCCGCGATTGATCCGAAGAGCCGAAGTCGGAGTGCAGCTATCCGTCCGTACCTACGTGACTCGACATAAAAAGAGAAGAAGAGAAGATCCCTTTTCCTCTCGGTTTTCCTTTTTACGGACGCCATCCTCTTTTCCGTCTTCTTCATCGACCTTTTCTCTCTCTCCCTCTTCTCTCTCAGCATGAATGAGCCTTAGCATGAGGTCGACATCTGCAACATACAAGTGAGTGACGATGGCCTCGTCATCCGCCGCAGACACGGCATCGGCTAGAAGCAACTACAAGGGCTTCGTAGCCGGCATCTTCAGCGGCGCGGCCAAGCTTAGCGGTGCGTACATACAACTCATCCCGTACATGTCATCCTTAATGAAATGACCATGTAGTAATATTCACGCGTAAACCAGCAGCACAGTCGGCCACCCATTCGATACGGTAAAAGTTCGACTCCAGACGACGACGACAAGTCGATTCTCAGGACCGCTGCAATGCCTTGTCGAGACGGTACGGCACGAGGGCGTGGCGGGCCTTTACAAGGGCGCGACGCCGCCTCTTGTGGGGTGGATGGTGATGGACTCTCTCATGTTGGGCTCCCTGACCGTCTATCGCCGTCTTCTCGCCCAGCGGGTCTTCGACTGTCCCGACGGGTGGGAAGCCGGTTCCCTAGCCGGTGGTGGCGGGGGGGCCAAGACGTTATCGCCCTTTGGCCACGGCGTCGCGGGCGTCTTGGCCGGGGCGACGGTGAGTTTCGTCGCCGCGCCGGTGGAGCAGATCAAGGCTCGGCTTCAGGTTCAGTACGCGGCTGAGAAGGGGAGACGCTTCTACAGCGGACCTCTGGATTGCGCGAGGAGGATATACGCCCACCACGGAGTACGGGGCTTGTTCCACGGCCTCTCCGCCACCGTCATCTTCCGATGCTTCTTCTTCGTCTGGTGGAGCAGCTACGACGTCCTCATCCGCTCTATCCGTCGCCTCCGTCCCGAGATGTCGACGCCCGCCGTCCAGTTTTGCGCAGGCGGCCTCAGCGCTCAGCTCTTCTGGCTCACAAGCTACCCGGCCGACGTGGTCAAGCAGCGGATCATGACCGATCCCCTCGGCGGCCGGCTCGGGGACGGGACTCCCAGGTTTCCGCACTGGCGGGATGCCGTCGTCGCCGTCTGGCGTGAGGCCGGTTGGAGGGGGTATTGGAGAGGGTTTTTGCCCTGTTTCTTGCGCGCTTTTCCTGCCAATGCGTCGGCCTTGTTGGTCTTTGAGGCTGTTGTGAGGGCTTTGCCGTGAAGATGGGCCTTTTTTTTTCCCCATCGATGGATGGACGATAGATGATGCTTTTCACAGCGGGGCGAGGATCCATTCACATCAAGCAGATGTTTACCTACATGTATACATATTGCCGTCTTACAATCATCCCAACTTTCACGTCGAGGCAAGGAAACAATTCTCTGTTTCTATTTCTCTCACGAAGAAAATGAAGAAAATCTCCCCTTCTTCCCTCGCTCAATCATCATCATCATCCGCCTCGTCGTTGACGACGTTGAAGAACTTGAGTTCATATACGCCACGCGACGTCGAGACGACACGAAGCCAGTCGCGAAGCTGGTGCTTCTTGAGGAACTTCTTCGTCAGGTACTTGAGGTAGCGGCCCGAGAGCGGCACGTTGTGCGCCGTCACCTCGACCTTACCGTCGCCCGCCTGGCGGATGACGACGGAGTCTCCCAGGTTATTCGTTCGGCCCTCGACCTTGATCCTGTCCTGGAGGAATTTCTCCAGCAGGGAGACGTCGAGGATCTTATCGCTTGCCGGTGTCTGGGCGTTGATGATGAACTGAATTTTTTTTCGTTCTTTTTGTTAGGTCTTGAAACAACAACGCCTCGTCTCTTTTTTTTTTTTTCATTGGGGTTTCTGGCGTTTACCTTCTTCGTCTGCTTCTGGGATTTACCCCCCGATCCTGGAGTCTTCTTGGCGGATGCCTACATTGCGCCTCTCATCTTAGCCTGCTGCTCCCATTCACAGACGCCCCCCTTTCTCAACAGAGAAGAAACATGGGGGCGTCGACAGCAAAGCCTCGAAAGCAAGGGGAGAAAGAAGGCACGTACAGCCACGGCCATTGTGAATCTTTATTCTTTCTTTCGTTGTTTTCGTGTGTTTATTGAGGTTTCGTCACGGACGCAAAGAGGTGGAATCCTGCGCCGATTTTTCGTGCGTCGAGCTTGTGGGTTATATCATTGATGATGGAAGAGGGAATCGTCAAGTGGTGGGACCTTTTTTTTTTCCCTCTTGATAGTGGGATTGCTGAGGTGGGGGGTGGAGATTAGGGCTGTCGCGGATCAACCGTCTCCGTATGCCGGTATCACGTGACTACCTTGACGTCTACTGTCTACATGACTTATGATAAGCGGCATGAAGCCATCGTCAGATTACATCAACGACCACTACCACCTTATAAAACTACACAACCGTCTGCAAACTGGAAAAAAGAAGAGAAGAACATATCAAATAAAAGCGATGAAAGAGAATCATACACGTCATATACACATCGTATCGTCGCTTCCTCTCACGAAGAGGTAAACAATCTCTTGACCAAGCCCCGAATCCCACCCGCCTTCTTCTCCTCATCCTTGGCCTTCTTCCGCTCATGATGCCTCGCGCGACGGGCACCGTCCTCCGCCGGAGACTTTTGATTCTGCTGTTGCTGCTTTCTGCTGCTGCTGCTGCCGTTGGTGTTGTTGCTACCGGCCCCTTCCGATCCGTTGTGGTTTTGATTCCCTTCGCGTGACTTGTTGGTACTCCCTCCCCCTCCGCCGCCGTTGCTGCTGCTGTGCTTGGAGTGAGAGGTCGTCGCGCTGGACCTCCTTCGGCTCACTAGTGGCGGCGTCGGAGGTCCGTTCCCGACGATGCCCTCCGAGTTGCGGATGTCGAAGAAGTTCTTCCTGTTATCCTGCGGAGGCGCTGCTTGTGCTTGGTCCGATGGCGAGTTCTGACTGCTCGAGTGGCTCGGACGTCGCTGGCTTCGATCGGAGGACTGGCCTGGCTCTGCCTCTCTGCTCTTCGGCTCGCCGCTGCCGCTGCTTCCACCGCTCCTGTTGCTCTTCTGCTCGCCGCCACTCTTCTCCCTCTGTCGTCGTTCGGCTCTTCTCCTATCCTGCTCCGCCTGCTCATCCGCACTTCGCCGTCTCCCCGCTCTTCTTTTTTCCTCCTCCTGCTCCTCCTCCGCCGCCGCTCTCTGTCTCGCGGCCTTTCTCCTCTCATGCTCTTCCGCACTCCTCCTTCTCTCGACCCTCGCCCTCTCCTGCTCGTCCGCGTTCCTCTGTCGCTCGGTCTTTTTCCTGTCGTGCTCGGCCTGCTCGTCTGCATTGCGCCGTCTCCTGCCCGAGCTTCCGGAGCTCTCGCCCGGGTTTCCGTTGTCGTGTCGTCTGCTGGATGTCCTGGCCTTGCTTGAGCCCGCGCCTTCTTCGCCGCTGCGTCGAGATGACGTCTGCGTCGACCGTCGTCGACTTTCCTTGGCCGCCTCGTCTACGTGCTTTCGGTCCGAATGGTTCGAGTGTCGTTTCCGACGGTGTCCGTCCTTGTCTCTGTCGCTGCTAGACGGGCCTGCGTCCCTCTTCTTGTCTGTAAACAACAAAGTCAGCAACACCGATCGTGTCCCGCTATCGGCATCCTACGGCTTTCTCCCCACAGATAGCGTCGTCCCGAGTCCGAGAATCCTTCGGGACTGAGTCCAGTTCCGGGCTTGTTTTGTCGGCCGTTTGAAGAAGACCCAGTGCTTCTGCCGCCGCGTAGATGATGACTGCTGCCGCTACAGTCTCTTCCGCTTCTCGGAGAGCCATCCTCTTGGTGCGCCGCGCTCTTCGATGACGGTAAAGGTCGACCATTTCCGTGTCGGGCGTCTCAATCTCAGGGGTTTCAGCGCCGGATTTGCCTTCCTCCTCACTATCTTCCACCGACGTGCCCCCGAGACTCATGATGGCGAGGCCCAAAGCTGCAGCTGTGCCGATGGAATCCAATGCCAGGGTTTGTCGTCGTTTCTCTTGTTGGTCTTCTGCCTCGTCGGGCACGGCTCGAACCGGCCATTCGTCTCTTTCTCTCGGCTCCGGAGTTGTAGCCTTGTCATCGAGCTCGTGAGTCGTTACGTCGACCGTAGCCGTTGCAGCGTCATTCACCGGGCTCGAGACGGCATCTGCTGGAGACCCTGCACGCTCGACGCTTTCTTCTGTCTCTGAGACAACACCGAGAGCCTCTCCTTCTTGGCTTCCTGCCTGAACATCGACACTCTCCGTCGTTGGTGCCTCTGACCCTACCTCCGAAGGCTTTCTGAGCTCCATCGGCTCCGAAGGGGGCATTTCCATGTCGTCCGTGGCAAGTTCATCTGACCCCGGGGCCGAAGGCTCGTTCTCCGTGGAATCCTTACTCACTCTGAAGCCGGCGGAGCCCTTCGACAAAGGAAACTGGACGTTACTGAAGGAACTTGATTCCTCACCTTTCTTGGAACGAGACGCCCGACCTTCGCCTTCGGCCTTGGGGATGGGCCCGACCGTGTCCTTGCTCTCTTCTTCTTCTTTCGTATTGTGCACTTCGGCTGCTAGTGCTGCTGCTGCTGCCGTCGCCGCCGCAGCAGCAGCGGCAGCAGCTCCGGCATCCACGTCGGCCTCAGCCGGAGCTGCTTCCTCGCCGGCTGCTGCTTCTGCTGGGACTTCTTCCGCAGCTGGAGCCGCTTCAGCATTGTCCGAAGGCTTGGTTTCGTCTTCGACTTGCTCGTCCTCGCCGTTGATCTGGGCGGCCACGTCCGCGTCAGGTGCCGATGGCTCCTCTCCCGGCTCCGCCTTGGCCTCGCTTTCAGCTGAAGCTTCCCCTTCCGCTTCTGCGGCCTTGCTTTCATCCGGCTCGACGGCTTTCTCATCCGTAGTGTCAGCGGCTTCTGCGCCCTCAGCTGCTGCATCTGCTGGGGCGGCCTCGGCAGCTTGGTCCGCCGGAGCGTCTTCGGCGGGCGCCTCTGTCCCCGCCTCTTTAGGAGCATCGGCTTCCTCTGACGCTTCCGCCGCCTCTGCCTTCACCTCCGCCGGAGCCTCGGCTTCCCCTGCCGTCGGCGTCTCTGGGGCAGCCTCTGGTGTTGCGCCCGCCTCGGGCTCGTCCGGGGCTTTGGCTTCGTCGGGCGACTCCGTAGGCATCTCGGCATCCTTGGAAGCCTCCGCAGTCGTCTCTGCCTCCGGGTCCTTGGGCGCCTCCGCTTCGGCAGAGACCTCGGCCGTGGTCGAAGGTTCTTCCTTTGCCGCCTGTTGCTCCTCCGGCACCTCAGCATCGGCAGTTGGCTCGGGCTCCTTGGACGCCTCCACCTCCTTATCGGCCTCTGCCTCCTTAGATGCGTCCGTCTCCGCGGCTTCAGTAGAGGCTTCAGGCTCCTGAGATGTTTCCGCGTCTGTGGAAGTTGAGGGTTCGTCGGGCGCAGCCGCCTCCGCCTCCTTCGTAGCCTCTGCTTCCTTCGTTTCCCCCTCTTCCTTGGAGGCTTGAGGTTCACCGGTTGCGTCCGCATCCGCAGCAAATTCAGGCTCTGTTGTCGCTCCCGGAGCAGCTTCGGGCTCCTGAGGTACATCCGCCTCTGTAGAAGGCTTTGTATCCTGCGTCCCCGTCTCTTCTGTGGTGGCTTGAGGCTTAGTAGGCGCGTCCGCGTCTGTACCAGCTTGAGGTTCATCAGGTGCGTCGGCCTGGGCGCCTGAAGCAGCATCGGGCTCCTGGGATGCGTCGGCCTCCGTAGAGGCTTCAGTTTCCTTCAAAGTCTCCGCCTCCGCAGAAGGCTCTTGTTCCTTCGATTCCCCCTCCTTTGTAGGGGCTTCAGGCTCGGTGGTCGCGTCCGCCTCCGTAGCAGCTTCGGGCCCGTCACCCGCACCCGCACCCGCACCCGCGCCCGCACCCGCATCCGCATCCGCATCCGCCCCTGAAGCAGCGTCAGGCTCCTGAGGTACATCTACCCCAGCCTCCGTCGAAGCTTCAGGCTCATTCTCCGCCTCTGCCTCGTTTGAGGCCTGCGGCCCTTCCTTGGCCGTATCTGCAGCTCCCTCGTCAGGCGCGTCGTCTGCCGAATCTTCTTTCCCGTCAGTGTCAGCCGCTGCAGAAGTCTGCGGATCGTCAGTCGTCTCTGCCCCTTGAGAGCTCTCGGCTGCTTCAGATGAATTGGCTTCTTTGGGATCTTCTTCCGTCGACGTCTTCACCTCCGCGTCCTCCGTCGCGGATGGTGCGTCCTCAGTCGAAGCTTTCGTCTCCCCCGGAGCTTCAGATACGGCCGAGTCAGCGACAGCCTTCGCGTCCTGCCCAGAATCCTGCGAAGTGTCAGGGACAGTATCTGTTAAAGACTGTCCCTTGGACTCGTCGGTTTCTTCCGTCGACCCTTGGGCATCCGTCGTGGTTTCGCCGTCATCCGATGGCTTCTCTGCATTGCCTTCCGCCGTAGGAGCGTTGTCAACTTCAGCCTTGTTAGTCTCCTGAGACGACGCGGTCTCGTCTTTCGACTCCGCGGATGTCTCTGCAGTTGTGTCCGCCGGGGACTGGGATGCCTCCTCCACAGAATTGCCGTCTGCGTCTGCTTGGTCCGCGGTATCAGCGGCGTCAGCCTCGACGGTCGTTACTGCATCGACATCTGTTTGCGTGTCACCGTTGGCTGGAGCAGCCTCCGTCGTCTGACCTCCGTTCTCGACTTTCTCTCCAGGCTCTTGGTCGGCGACAGCTGAGTCCGAGCCGGACTCCTGCCCTCCCTTATCCTCCTTTTCCGCAGAAGCGTTTCCTTCCGGCTCGTCTGCCTCGGGAGCGACAGAATCCGGTTCGGCTGCACCACCAGTCTCTCCAGCTGCGTCGCCGACGCCATCTTGAGTCTGAGTTGCCGCTTCATCGGCTTCATCATCCTCCTCGGCGAGTCCTTTTGCAGGAGCATCTCCAGCCTCGACGGTAGATGCGTCACTCTTTGGCTCGGGCTGAGACCCAGCAGGCTTATCACCGTCGGCCTCCTGCGACTCCAGCTGCTCCGGTTCTGCCTCCGAGGCGACAGCGGCAGCATCGCTTGGCTTCCCATCCGATTCTGCATCGGGCTGTCCTTTAGCCGACGCCTCATCTTGCCCTGCTGTCCCGGCTTCGGCTTCTTGACCTGATGCTTCATCTTCAGCGACAACAGCTGTGCTGTCCTCCGCACCCGGCGCAGCCTCATCCGCGCCATTGGGTGAAGCATCCCCAGGGTTTTCATCCGATGCAGAAACCTCTGAAGAGCGATCGACTGGATCAGGAATATTCTCATCCTTCTCAGCAAAATGAACCTGTTTACAAGGAGAGGTAGTCGATGAGGCGCCGGGACCTGGAGTCTCAGCGAGAGCGACATCGGCCTTCTCTTGCGTAGCTTTCGCCGCATCTTCAGACTGAGTGACGTTATCTGCAGTCTCGCCGGCTGATTCCGGTTCAGCGGGAGAAGTTTCTTCAACCTCAGTATTTGCGTCCTTGACATGCTGCTCAGTTGTGACCTGGTCTTGCCCCTGCTCTGCCTCAGGTACAGTTGTAGAAGAGGCCTCCTTTGTGCCACTCTCCTCTGTTGTCGAGTTCTCAGAAGTTGGCCCTTCAGTTGCATCCCCGGTCGTCGCGCCATCTGCTTCTTCCGGCTGGGACGTGCCGGAATCACCCTCCTGCTCACTCGCATTTGACTGTGGTTGGTCGTCTTCGGGCGCATGCTTCGTCCCTTCAGCATTGTCTCCCTCGATGGCCTCTCCAGCTGCAGTCCCGTCTGCTTTCGGTTCCTCGGTCGTCAATGCGTCGGCTTGGCTTTCACCGGTAGTAGTCGCCTCCGTCCCGGCTTCTGCAGTCTTGAGCTCATCAGTCTGGGATTCTCCGGCTGCGGTGTCTCCGGTTGTGCTCCCATCGGCCCTGGTATCTTCAACGCTGCTTTCCTTAGGTTCGGTCTGGCCAGTCTGAGTCTCCTGAGGGGCAGTTTCTTCGGCTTCACCTTTCGCAGTTCCAGGCTTCTCAGTGCTCGAATCTTCAGCTGTGGCGTCTTCGGTATTCTGTGCAGCGGCTGCAGCCTCTTCAACCTTGGGGCTCTCCGCTCCAGGCTCGTCTGGCTTCGGATTGTCGGGTGCTGTCCCAACAGACTTGCTGTCCTCAGGCTTGCTGTCCTCATGCTTGCTGTCCTCGGGGGTCATCTCCTCTTCATTTTTCTCCCCGGGCGTAGACTCCTCCGCCTTAATCTCTTCCTTTCCTCCATCTTCAGCAGCATCTCCCCCAGCTGGGGATTTGACGTCCTTGGCCTCTGCGTCCTTCTTCTCTTCAACCGCGTTGCCCTCGGCAGCTGCTTCCGTCGTAGCTCCTGCTTTCCCTTCCGCAGTTGAAGGCTCGTTGCCCTGGGACTCTCCAGCGTCGGCATCCCCGGTTGAAGACTCCTCCGCATTACTTTCTCCAGCAACAGCTGCTGCATCTCCACTGCTGCTTTCTTCAGCTGGAGACTTGTCGTTCTCGGCCTCTCCAGACGTATTCTGCTCGGCTGCTGTCTCATTTGTACTGCTTTCCTCAGCCGAAGGTCCGTCGTCTTGGGGCTCTCCAGGATTGGCATCATCGGTTGTAGACGCTTCTGCCTTGCCGTCCGCGGTTGCTGCTGCGTCTTCAGCATTGCTGCCCTCAGCAGGGGGATTTTCGTCCTTGGCGCCCTGAGCCGTCGTCTCCGCTTCCCCAGCCTCTGAAGCAGTGACCGCATCAGATCCGTCGCCAGGCTGAGGCGTCTCCGTCTTCCCATCAGCGTCCGTCGTCGCGGTATCGGTCGAAGGCTCATCATTCTCTGCTTCATCGGCCTCGGCTGCGGCCGTGTCTGCTTCTGCACCGTCGGAAGAAGCCGCAACAGGATCCTGGGGTGCATCCGCAGATGCGTCCTTCACCGCGCCCTGCTTCTCTTCTACTTCCCCCGTCGGCTCGTTCTCTCCCTCGGCGACAACGGGCTGCTCTTGACTTTCTTCCTCTTTAGATCCGGGATCAGCTGAAGCCTCGTCCGGCGCGTCCTCTTTCGACGCGTCAACCTTGTCTTTGTCGTCATCGGCGTGTGAGGTTTGCGCCTCTTCCGTTACCGGACCAGGATCCCCGGAGGAAGCGGGATTTTCAGGCTCCGTTGACTGCTCAGCTGGCGATGCGTCGGGAGGTTGAGTAGCTGTGGGATCCTCAGTTGAAGCAGCAGGCTCCTCCTTCGAGGCAGCAGGCTCCTCCCCCTTATCTTCCCCACCGTCTGGCCCACCAACCTCACGATCGACACCATCACCACCACCCTGATCCTCAGAAGCCGTCACCGTCACAGGTTCAGCACTCGCCGAACCCGCCCCGTCCGCGTCCGCGTCCGCCGACTTCTTCGAACCCTTCGCCTTCCCACGAGCCACCGCCGCCGCCGCTTCGACAGGGACAGGTTTCCCCTTGCCGCCCTTTCCATTCTTCTTGCCCTTCTTGTTCTTCCCTCTCTTGTTATCGGCCTTCGTCTCCCACTCTTCGTCGCCGGCTTCTACAGGAGACTTCGCATCCTGGACCGTAGGTGATGAAGGCTGCTGCTGCTTATCCTTGCCGTTCTTACTCGTCTTGGCGCCTCGGTCGTCATCACTCGCCTCGCCAGGCTTGTTCTGGCCTCCCTGCGTCGTCGGTGAAGCTGGTTTCTGGCCCTTCTTCTTCTCCTTCTCCTTGCGTCTTCTCTTGGCTGACTTCGACTCTGCTTCAGTGCCGGAGGGGACACCAGCAGCCGGCTGCGACGGGCCCGGCTCTCCCACAGGATCTTCTTCCGGAATATCGTTCGAGTCTTTCAATTTTTACTCGTCAACGCAGGTAGGGAAAGGGATAGGGGATTCCCCTCCCCAATGGTAACGAACCTTGAACGCTTCCCTCTGCCGCCTCCTGCTCGTCGTCGGATTCGGGAACCTGTTGGTAATATCTCACGTCAGAGTATTTAGAGTATTGCACCTTAAGATCAGTCCGAAAGGGACAAAACTGAATACTCGGACCGGAAGCCATACTGGATCTGTGCCGCCGGCTACACTCCCCTCACCACGGGCGGGAGGAGGTGCCGAGGTTATAAGACCGTCCTCCATGCAGCCTGTAGTTGAATTGGGCAGCCGGGTAATCGCAGATGGGCCCAGAAACGGGTTGGTTGGTTATCTTGTATGGCAGCAAGCAAGTTGGCCTCGGGCAGCAGAGTCAAAAAAAAAAAGAGACGAATGCCCTTTCATCCGTCACGCGCTGGGTTTTACTTCTTCCGTTTCCTTCTCCTCCCCTTCTTCTTCTTCTTCTTCTCCTTCTTCTTCTTCCCCTCCTCTCTCTTCCTCGTAGCAGTACCACGAACCGGTGGGTGACATGGGGTCCAGACTCCGGATGGGGGTTTATGTCGGGGAAAGAAATGTAAGGTTGACAAGGAACTACCTAGTCGGGAACCCCCTGGCCCGAAGGGGGGGGAGGGATATGACACGCACGGATAATATCAAAAAGCTGGGGACAATTGGCCCACGTCGGCACGCCGATTGGGCTCAATGGCAGTCATCATCCTCGTGGATGCCCGACTGGACGCGGTTGGGCGTCAACGCTGGCTGCACATCCGAGTCTGCAGCTCGCTTGCAACGTGGCTCGCCTTTTCGGGGAAGACAAAGTGGTGCAACGACCGGAAGCAGCGGATGATGATGATGATGTCGTCTGGCAACCCAGGGATTTGCCATCCATCCCGAGCGTTGTTACAGGACATATGTATGGTTGTATGTTGGTCTCGTTTTCCTCTTCTCCTCTCCTATCCGCAGCCTCGTCGCCATGGCCGATGACGATATCGCGTCTGCAGATGAGGCACTGAACAGCTTCGTGCAACGACGAAGATATGGGACGACTTGTTGGGAGGGAGCCGTTGATTTGTGTCTCAGCCCAGCATTGCAGCCCGATCAACTTCTCAGAGAGAAAAGAAAAAAAAAGGATGAAATAAAGCGGCAATGTTCCCGTCCCTGATAGGCTCGGCCCGGCGTCAAAGCTGCCGGTTTGTCTCTCACCTGCAGAAGTGGCCGTGAGAAGAAGAATACACGGCCCAACAAAGAGAAGGAGAAGGAGAAGGAGAAAAGGAGAAGAAGAAAAACGAAGAAGAAAAAAAAAACACAGCCCGTGCCGACAAGAACATGGAAGATTCACTGAAATAGACATAGCATTGCTGAACCTAACTACCGGCTGGTCTCTCAACTGCAGACATGCCCGTGAAATAGACGTATACACGGCCGAACAAAAGAAAACGTTCGTGCCTGCAAAGAAAACTGAACCACTGAAATAGCCATAGCCCATGGCAACGCCCAAGTCGTGTGACGCCGGCAAATGGCGCCGCGTCGTGGTATCACCATGTCCACCTCCGTTCAGGCGACCCATTTGAGGCCAAAAGGACGCTGCACCGCCGACCATGCCTAGGGAGCGACGGAAGCGTCTGTGGCACTCGGCGCGTAGTTGGCTTGCGCCCGGTTCCTCTTGATCACCTCCTTCACCTTGGCCTCGGCGTCGTCCCAGTCTTCCGTGTCTAGCCGCACCAAGTCGATGCCGAAGCTGTCTGCGATCTTGCTAAGCGCATCGAAGCTCTTCTTGTCGTACACGAAACTGATGCTGACGCCGATCCGTCCAAAGCGTCCGGTCCTTCCGATGCGGTGGAGATAGGTTTCCGTGTCCGGCTCCGCGTCGCCTCTGCCCTTCATCGGAATATCGTAGTTGATGACCATGGAAACGCTGGAGACATCAATGCCGCGCGCGAGCACGTTGGTCGTGATCAGGACCTTGTTCTCTCCGTTGCGGAACTTGGCCAGCAGCTCGTCTCGCTCGTTGCCGTCGAAGGCAGCGTGCAAGGCAGACACCTTGTGGCCGTCGTTGACCATGCGCCGCTGGATTTCGTTGGCGCTCTCCCGAGTCTGCGGTTGCTTTTCGTCAGCAGCGTTACCACCAAGCCTTGATAACCGAGACTGACCTTGACAAAGATGACCGATTGACCAATCGTCATGAGCCCGTAAAGCTTGCACAGGATTTCGTATCGCGTGTTGTTATCGGGACAGTCGATGAACATCTGCGAGATGCCCTTGACAGTGAGCTCACTGCGCTGTAGCTTGAGGGTATGCGCGTTCGGTGCGAACTTGGCGGCGTAGCTGTTCACTTTGTCCGGGAAAGTGGCAGAGAACAGTAGAATCTGGATCTGTTTCGGCAACAACCTATATTTGACAGATCAGTCTTTGACCTTGACAAGGGACGAGGCAGTGACTCACGTTTTAGCTCTCATGCACTGATCACCTAGACCCTGCTGATCCAGCATGTTGTCGGCTTCGTCAAGCACGAGGACCTTCAACTTGGAGACGTCGAACTGCCTGCGCCGAATGATGTCCGTGACCGTGCCGGGTGTTCCGACGATGATGCTAGCTCTCACAGGCTCACCTCGGGGTAGGGCACCGGGCACCGCCGTGGCAACTTGGAGATTCTCGACGAAGCGGCCGACGACAGTGATGACACCTTCGATCTGCCGTGCAAGCTCTCGGCTGGGAGCCAAGACCAACGCCTGAGGCTGATGAGGTTGCGTGAAGTCGACGCGGGACAGGATGGCGACGACAAAAGCAGCAGTCTTTCCCGTGCCGGACTGAGACTGGGCGAGCATGTTTCGGGGAGGGTCGCTGAGCATCAAGGGCAGTGACTTTCCCTGGACCTTGGAAGGTTTATAGTAGTTCAGAGAGAGAAGGCCTTTGAGGATGGGCTCGGATCTGCGAGAAGAGAAAATCGTCGTATTAGCATAAGACACAGGCAAGAGGGAAGGATTGCTTCATACAGGCCAAGCTCTTGCCAGGTAGTCGCAGAGTAGAAGGGCGTGTTGGCATCTTTCTGCAGCTCACTGAGTGAGATCTCGACTTCGAATTCCGGTTCCTGAAGGCCGGAGCCACCCAGTCCCTCGAGGGTGCCGTCGACCTGCGCGTTTTCGACGCCGGCGGCATCTGTGGCAGCGTCGGTGGCAGCCATGTCGGCGGTAGCAGTATCGGTGGCAGCAGTGTCGGCTAAAGCGTCTACGGCAGCAGTCTCAGTGTTTGTAGTCGTCTCCTTTACCGTATCTGGGGCACTCTCGACGACAGCAGGCGTCTCGGCAGCGCCCTCCTTGGGGTCGGTGATGCGGCTCGCGAGATCAGCCATCGTTTGCAGTGTTCACGCCGACTGTGAGTCCTCTAGAAGTCAAGAGGCCAACCGCTGGGCCGGCGGAGTGCGCTGTCCCACCCAAGGCAGGATATTAGAACGAGTGTGTCTGGTCTGACGAAGAGACGACGTGATGATCAAGAGCAAGGTAATGATGAGGTGAGATTCAGGGTGCGTGATTAATTTTTCAGGATGGGATTTTTTTTTCCCCCCTTCCCTTGGTTTTTGGAAGCTTTCTTGGAGGGGCTCCTTGGAGGGGTAAGGAGCAGCTGGCAGGGTGTGCTATTGGCACCCAACTAACTAGCCTCGCTCGCTTCCCTCTCGAGGGGGGGGGGGGGGGGGGGGACCCCCCCCCCGGGGCCGCAGACAAACGGCAGATTGAAAAGCTTTCGCGACGGGCCCGCCGTTCCCCCGAAAACCTCCTCCCCCCCGCCCCCCCCCCGCCCCCCCCCCCGGGTTCCCCCCCCCCCCCC
>PDHP01000060.1:101928-157975 GCA_003339455.1 Ophiocordyceps camponoti-leonardi (nom. inval.)
GGGGGTTCGTGGGGGGGGGCGGGGGGGGGGGGGGGGGGGGGGGGGGGGGGGGGGGGTGGGGGGGGAGAGAGGGGGGGCGGGGGGGGGGGCCGGGGGGGGGGGGGGGGGGGGGGGGGGAAACCGCCCCACCGAGGCTACAGACTAATCGCACATTTGAAAGCTTTCACGGCAGGCCCGTCATTTACCCGAAGAACTTCTTCAGCAGAGCTTCACCGCAGCTGTCACTCACGGTTCACCAGCCTCCCCTCCCTCCCTTCGCTGCAGGCCCGGTGCGCCGTCGCCCAGCTCCGAATCCCTTGAATTTCTTTTTCCCATAATTCTCAAGAGGTGAAGCGAGGATTCCTATTCTTTCTCTCTCTACTCCAAAACCTCACGGCGACAATCGAGCGCGAAAGGCGTCACGATGCCTTCTCCTCCTCCTCCGCCGCCACCCCAGCCACGGGGTGGGCTCTCACTTTACAGCAATCTTCACGATCCCGACGACCCGAATCCAACGGCCACGATATCCGCAGCGCCTGTCCGCTACGACGCCACGGAGCCTAAGAAGCCCGTCATCGACTCGGCCCTGCGCTTCCAGCCCCAAATACGGCGTCCACCCGTCAAGCAGGCCAAGCCCAAGGCGACGTTCCCGAAAGGTATCATTCCCAAAGCCGCTCCCGCATCGGCCGACGCACCGCCCGCGGCGGCGCCGAAAACAACGACCCTTGCGGATTGGACGGCGATGGAAGAGGATGACTTGACGTACGGCATAGGCGAGAGACCCCAGCGAGGCGGTCGAAAGCGAAAGCGGAAGAAGAAGCAACGGGAAGAGCCGACCGACATCAACTGGGATGAGCTCTACGATCCAGGAAAGCCTACCAACGTCGAGCAGTACCTTGCCAGCGATGAAAGGATCAACGAGGTGCTCGACTGGAAAGCCGTCTTGTACAGGCATCGGAAGCGGCAGTCCAACAGCGACTCCCTGAGCGACGACGACGACGATGATGATGATGACGACGACGACACGGGTCTCGCGCCTCAAAGTAAGTGTGCTACAAGCGTCTTCGCGGAAAGACGTGATTAGACTAAGCAACCGGGTTCAAGATCAATTTGCTCCCCCTCCGGCGCACGAATTCGCGCCGCCGCCTCCCCCTCCCCCTCCACCCCCCCAAAAATCATTTACCGAAGAGCAGTCCACCGAAGAAACATCAAGGCTTCGAATGGAAATGTCGTTGAGTCCACCCCCTCCTGCAATGGAAGCTCCTCCCCTCCCACCAGCACCAGCACCACCACCTCCACCCCCAGCTGCCACAGAGTGGAAGCCTTCGCCCCCCGTCCCTTCAAGCTCCGCCGTGATCTCTCGGCAGCCAGTCATGTACAACACCAAACCAACAGGAATCCCAACCCAAGACGAGGAGGAGGAGGAGGACGGGCACGACGTCGACGCCTCCTCCAAGCAGGACACCACAGACACCAACGCCCCCCGCTCGAAAAGACCAGGCCAAGCCGGTTTCGCCCACCGCTTCATGAGCAAATACGGCTGGACGAAAGGCACAGGCCTGGGAGCCAACGAGTCGGGCATCGTCAACCCGCTCCGGGTCCAGGTAGAGAAGCGCAAGAAGAAACCGGACGCCGAGGGAGGCGGCTGGGCCGAACCGGGAGGAGTGGGCGGCACGAAGAAGGCGCGCATCCTCGGCGGCCGTCAACGCAAAGAAGACGAAGGCAAGTTCGGCAAGATGAGCGAGGTCATCGTGCTGGACAACATGCTCGAGAACATGGACGACCTCCGCGGCGAGATCTCGGAAGGTCTCGGACAGGAGATTGGCGAGGAGTGCGGCGAGAAGGTTAGTTCAGACTTTCTCTCTCTTCTTCTTTTTTCTTCTTTATCCGTGAATTCCTAGGTACTAAGCTAACGGGTGAAAAAACAGTACGGTCGCGTGGAAAGGCTCTTCATCGACGAGGAAGCCCGCCGCGTCTTCATCAAGTTCACAGACCAAGTTTCAGCTCTACGAGTGAGTTCCATTTTTTTTTCTTTTATTCCGTTTCTTTTTCCTTATTCTCTACGTCGAAAATCAAATGCTCATCATCATCCCATCAACGAAAAAAAAAAGGCCGTAAACGAACTCGACGGCCGCGTCTTCAACGGCAACTCCATCGCCCCCAGGTTCTACGACGCGGACGATTTCGAAAGAGGAATCTACTCCTCCGTCTAACTTGGCTCCTTTTTCCCATTTCCCTTCCCTCTTACTTTTGATCTTCTCTTTTTTTCTCTCCGTTGATGTCGTCACTTGTCTACGGATACACACCATCGCATTCTACCGAAAGACCCAAGATATAACACGATATCCCAACCCCGTTCCCTCTCACCCTACAGAATCTCGCTCTCAGTCTCAGGGCTCAGGGGGAAAGCTTTACACCATGACGAAAAAGGGGGGGGGGGGGGGGGGGGGGGGGCCCCCCCCCCCCCCCGCCGCGCGGGGCGCCCCCCACCCTCACGACACCCACCCTCTACACCGCGGGGGGGGGGGGGGGGGGGGGGGCGGGGGGCGGGGGGGGGGGGGGGGGGGGGGGGGGGGGGGGGGGGGGGGGGGGGAACCTCAACTTCTCCTACCATACGTTGATAGAGCTCTCGTCACATCAAGATACATCTTCAGCGACTGCGTAGGTAGGTAGGTAGAACGTTGATAATATATTAGGTAGATCAAGTAAAAAAGGGCCTTCCTCCATCGTGACACCTCCTCCCCTCACAACGTCAGACAGTATGGAAAGCGGCCATCATATAGGCACATACATATGTACATATGTAACAGGTCAAGCCCGTAGGGTCGCAACGCACCCCCTCCCCACCCCTCTCTACCCGCATACCAGAGCCCTCTCGCCCGTCGGAATGCTTCTCCCGCTTCGCAACTTCTCTCCGCGGAAAATTTGCCATCTCGCCCAGGCAACGCCGTTGGCCGGCGAACCGGGCTACGGCCAAGTCCAATAAGCAAAACAAACAAGGAAAAAACGCAAGGACAAGGAGAAGAGACACAAAAATGAAAAAAAAAAAAAGAGGGACGCAATTCAATCGACGTATTCGCAGGCGGCCGGGATAAATACAAATAAGCGCAGCACCGACAAGGTCGTGGCTAGAAGGAAGGAAAACCATCGAGTACAGAATCCATTATTAAGTCCTAGCGTCCAGAGCGGTGGTGGACAGCACTCGTCCTTGCCGAGACACAAGTTGGGCAGCAGGCCAGCCGGTGAAAACAAAAAAATGTAGGGAACATGGGATGGAAGGGCATGCATGGGAATTGGGGGGGGGGGGGGGGGTTGGAATAGACAAACGACGCCAGATCCGACATATGCTTTCCCTCGTCTCTCCGTCCTTCTCTGCTCCGCAGGACTCACATCATCTGCGCGAGCGTCGCCATGACGACGGCACCCAGCAGTGCCAGGTTGACGCCTAGGCTGCCAGCGGCGTCCTTCTCCTTGTCGGCGTTGGTCTGGCCGCCGGTGCCGCCCTCCTCGTTGGCGTTCTTGTTGTTGCTCGTGCAGGTCTCCTTGCCGCGGATATTGCCCTTCTTCTTGAGGTCAGAGAAGAAGTCGCAGAAGGCGCTGATATCCGTCGTCGACGTGGCAGTGGCACTGCCCTTGACGTCTCGGAGCTGATCGAGGGTGACGCTGTGGATTAGAAGTAAAGACGTCAGCTTGCCGAGCAACAGCACAGAGAAAAAGGTGAACTATAAAAGAAAAGGGAAGAGGAAACGAGGAAATTAAAAACATACTTTCGGAAATTGCCACGGAGCAAAATGTTGCCGACAGATTCCACCTTAGGGAAGCCGTCGATCTGCTCGAGCGCCGTATTGTTCTGGATGGTCATGTCTCCCTTGATGGTCTTGAGGAGGGGGAAGGAGAGCTTGTTAAGTTTCTTGTTGTTGATGAGGGTCAAGCTGGCCGCAATCTCAGTAAGGTTGCTGCAAGAGACGGACAGCAGCTCGGGGCTGTCGTTGAACTTGATGGACTCGGCACGGGACAGGACGGGGGCGTCGAAGCTCTTGACCTGGCGGAACTGAATCTCACCGCACATCTGGAGAGAAGACATGTTGACCTGCATGTTGTTGCCGTTGTTTGTGAGCTTGAGCGACTTGGTGACGTTGACGAGGGGCGAGTCAAACGTGGTCAGCTTGGGGTTGTTGGAGATCTCGATGACGTCGGCGGTGGCGATGTTGAGGCCCGTCAGGTCGCTAATGAAGGTGTCGTCGATGGAGATGCGCCTCGCCTTGGTGACGCCCTCGGTTCCCAGCGTCAGGCCATTAAGCTGAGGCAGGTTGAGGAGGAACATGTCGACGACGGAGGTGAGGGCCTGCAGGTTGCAGGAGCTGAGGAGCTGGAGACCCTCGAGGCGCAGCGAGCCGCCGACGGCGTTGATGGAGCTGCTGGATATAGAAATGAGCTTGGTGGCATTGCTAACGATGAAGTCCTTCCTGAGCTGCTTGGGGCCCTCGATGCTCAAGCTACCAGCGACGTTTTCGTCGACGATGAGGTTGGCGTCGACGACATCGCATGGGATGACGGGGGTAGGTTCAGTGATTCTGATTTCTTCGGAACACGTCGTGGCACCTGCAGGAAGAAAGAGTCAGAGACAAGTCGGGAAAGGGTGGTGGGTGAAGGCCAGACAGCAGAGAAGGGAGAGAGGGGGGGGGGGGAAAGGTTTCTCACCAGACACGGCTCGGGAGCCGATGGCGACGATGGCCGAGAGAATCGTGACGGAACGCATCATGACTGCCAAAGGCGAGAAAAGAGTCAGCGATGCAGCAAAGCGATGGATGAGTATGGGGGGAGGGGAGAGAGAGAGGAGAAGAAGAGAAAGACGACGAAGACAAAGACGGACAAGGGAGAGGGTATGGGCAGGAGAAGACGCGGTGGGGGAAGACACGAGAGAGAGAGAGAGAGAGAGAGAGAGAGAGAGAGAGAGAGAGGAGGCGAGGGAAGAGAAAGGAAAGGGATGACGTCGAAGAAAGAAAAACGGGAGAAACTGACGGGAGAATCTTGACGCGTTGCGAGCAGGCTAAAGAAAAGCAAAAAAGGGTATGAATTTTTGCAGTCCAAAGTCCAAAACGGGAGCGTCAAAGGATGTTTGGTTGGGGGAAACGATGCTATGGGATGGGATGGTGCAGCGGAAGGGAGGGTGACGTTTATCTTGTTTTTTTTTTTCTTTCCCGGCTGAGCCCCCCCTTTTTTTTTCTTCCTTCCTCTTTCTCCTTCTATCCGTTATGGGCACACGCCGGTTGCGACCCAGAGCAAACGGGGGGGAACAGCAGGCGTGACCGTGATGGAAAGAAAGAGGTGCAAAGAAGAAAGAAGGGAAAAAAAAGGAAGAGGGAAGAAAGATGAAAAGAAGGATGAAAAGAAGAGTATCCGTAATAAAAGGGGGGAGAGGGTAAGAGAGAGTGAGGAAGTGGAAACAAGCGGGATAGAGAAGGGATGGATGGATTTTTTTCCTGGAGGGGAGAGAGAGAGAGAGAGAGAGAAAAGAGAGGGGAGAGGTGGTGGTAGTGGAGAGAAGGATGGGGGGGGAAGGGAATGAATGGAGAGCAGGGAACAAACACGTTGACGGTTAAAAAAAAAAGGCCGGTACAGGAACTGATTACAGGTACGGAACAGCGCACTGCAGTACCCGGCACAGAACAAGGTGAAAGGATATGAGAGAGGGAGAGAGAGAGAGAGAGAGAGAGGAACGCGCCGAAGCCAAGGAGAGAGAAAAAAAAACAGCTCTAGACTTTATGTATGTACTTACTTTCTTTTCTTTCTTGTTTCTCCTCGCGACAAGAAGGCCTTTATTTTTTTTAATAATATTGTAGATTATCGCCCGGCTGGCGGGAGTTGAGGCCAAAAAAAAAAAAAAAGAGGCAAACGAAGGAGTTGAAGAAGAGCGAGAGTGTGTGTGAGTGAGAGAGATAGGGAGAGAAAAAAAAAAAGAGGCAAGGGTCAAGAATCGACAGCTGCGAAGCGAGCTGCTCTCTCGTTGGGTGGTCTCCTCTTCCACTCTCCCCCCCTTTTTTTTTTCCTTGTTTCCCCTTGTCTCCTCTCCCTCGTGGATTGCGGGCTAACGAGCGGCCCGGAGGTCAAAATATAAAAGGCACGTAACGTAAACAATAGAGAAAAAATAGGGCTCAACGGCCGAGCGAGAGATATAAGAGCGAGTGAGAGAGCAAGGGAATGCAAGCAAAAAAACGAAGGAGAAGGAGAGGTGAGAGAGATGAAAGAGAGAGGAAGAGAAGAGAAGAAGAAGAGTGAGGAGAAGGAGATTCGCCCGTGATGCGCCGACAATGTGCCTTGTATCCGTAGTATCCATCCATGCCCGTACCGTGCAGAGACATTCGAGACTTGCAGACACTCCCCCTCCTCCCCGGAAAAAAAGGCCCCGTCGTCGCCCGTCGTCGTCCTGTTGTTTTGTTGGGTCTGGGCTGGATCCATCTCTTCTCCCGCATTTCTCTACTCGACACACACCCCCCGTCAGTCAGTCACTTCACTTTACTTCACTTCACTCACTCAAAAGAAAGAAGAAGAAGAAAAGAAAAGGAGTGTCAACAAGTGAAAGAACAGGTGCTTATGAAGAGTCCGCACTGTGCAACCGGAACGGTCTGCCAAGGACCGACCGACCGACTCTTCTACGTTCCATCGTCGCCTGAGAAACAGGACGACGACGCCACGTCGCCCGGACATCACTCTCGCAATCATCATCAGTCATTGACTTGACACCGCTACGGGGGATGCCTGGTGCCTACCACCTAGCAGGTACAGACACGCGTCACGCGTCTGGATACTACCTCTATCCGTACTCCGTATTGATATCAATGTGCAGACATTATGATACGGATAGGCATGCGGGTGAATGAATGACGATGACATAAAGGCCTGCGAGCTTATTATTATAATGATGATCAACTCAGATGCGACCGCGTCTTTTACGTCCACTGCTTCGAGCGCCGATCTCTGTCTCCCCCCCCCCCCCCCCCCCCCCCCTTCCCCACCGGGCTGGGAAGGGTCCCCCGGGGGGGCCGAAGGGGGGGGGGGCCCGGCCCCCGCGCCCCCAGGGGGGGGGGGGGGGGGGGGGGGGGGGGCGCACAAGNNNNGTAATGGTGTTGGGACCCCCGGGAGCCACGCCGTCTCTCCCCCCCCCCCCCCCCCCCGGGCGCCGCCGCCCCCCCCCCCCCCCCCCCCCCCCTTTCGCAACCGGTCTGGTAAGGATCCTCAGGGGAGACTGAAGAGAGGGTGGGCCTGTCCCCAGCGCCGCAAGGGATGGGGGGGGGGGGGTGTGAAGGAGGGGGGAGGTGTGGATGTTCTTTGATCACTGAAGCACAGTGTCATGCCCGCCCGTATCCCAGCGCCGCCTCGTCGTTTCCTTTTTTCTTCTCGGTTTCTCAGTTTCAATGAAGTGATTCTCATTTTCTCATCCACCCCACAGCACAGTGCATGACGCTGATCCGCGAAACCTTCTACCGAGTACGGAGTATCCGTACTCCGTATCCGTACCCCCTCTCACACTCACCGCACCGGTTACGGGATAATGGATATTGTCAGAGGTCTTAGACAAGTGGATCACCCTAGGCTCGGAGGCGTAGGCCGTACGTGCCTTCAGGGGTGTCTCCAAGGGCTACGAATTCCTGATCTATAGGAATAGGCCCGTAGCCGTCGAAACGGATTAGGCCGTTACTAAGGTTAACGGTACGAAGAATATATCTTATTTATAAGGGTATTATAGCCTAAAGGAAGGATTCTATAGGTATCGAATACGCTTATATAAATAGCTATATTCCCCTCCGTTTTAGTAGGGGTAAGTAGATTAATTAATATAATTATATACCCTATAATTCGTATAATAATTATAAGCCCGGTTAGAGCTCTAATTTAAATACCCTATTAGACGAATTTTTACTATTAATTACTCCTTCCGGGATTTATACTAAAAGTAAGGCTATTATTATTTTTAATAAAAGCCCCTTTTCTAATTACTTTAAATTTAAAAATAATAATAATAATAACTTAAAAACTAACCTTCTTATATCTTAACCCTTCCTTCTACTACTATATTTACTAAATAACTCCTCCTTAAGCCCTCTTATAGGCTTACGAAGCCTAAGGATTAAATAGCTTAGTAGAATAACCTTATTAATATAGCTAAGGACTAGGAGGTTTAGGACCTTATTAACCTAAAGGGTATAAAGACCTTTAAAGAACCCGAGGAGCCCCCTATACTCTCGGAATTAAGGATAACTCGATTTACTTCGGTAAATAGCGCCTTTTCTCGACTTATAGCCTTTTAATAGTTTAAAGAATATAAGGAAATTACTCTTCCGAGGTATAAAAGGTAGTTAAAGAAATATAAAGAGTAGAAAAAGGCTTTTAAAATAATAAACGCCTATATTAAGGTAGGGGCCTTAGCCTATTAGTCTTTATTTAATATAGTATATACCCCTTAAGAGAAACTCTAAAAGCTATATTTAAAGGTTTAGCCGGGAGATTAGTAAGAAAAAAATAATACTAAGGCTACCCTAACCGCTCTTTTTAGTAAGGATATTACGAAGGTTAATTTAATTAAGTAAATAGGGGATACCTTAGATACGTTTAAGCTCTATAAGAACGTTAAGAGTACTCTTTATACTAATAAAAATACTTTATAATACTTTCTTAATATTATCTTTAACTACTATTCGTCCTTTATAAACCCGGTCTTTATAGAGGTTAATAAGGCTAAGATAGCTAAATAGCCCCTTTTTTAATTCCGCGATATTATACTAAACTTTAGGCTTATTATAACCCGGGATTTAAAAAAGCCGAAGGCTATAGCCTTCGTAAATATCGATAATAATAATAACCCTTTAACCTATACCCTATAGGGATAGGACCGAGAAGGCTAGTCTATTTAATTCTTAAATAGCCTAGTAGGTTCCTATAGTAATCCCTATAATAGGTTTAACAATACTTTAGGCCGATAGAATATATAAGTATGCCTTTAGTATTAGAGGAGGTATTTAGCTAAGAATAAGAAGAAGGAAAATTATTAGCGCTATTATTTTTATATCCTTCCTAACTCCCGCCTACCTTACCTATAATATATCTATCTTTAAGAGGATCTCCTTTAGAAGGTTCGTAATAAGGTCTTAAGGGACCCCGAGACAAAGAAAAAGGTTAAAGAGTAAAAAAAGGAAAAGAAGGGGAAGGAATCGGAGATTTTAGGGGTCTTTATAATTATAGCCTTTACTCCTTCTACCTTTAATTAAATACTTAATTAGGTCCTCTTTAATAAAGGAGCTTTTTCTTACGTTTTTAATACCCTAGAATAGTTTAATAACCTTAATTGGACTAAGTTAAAACCCTTAATATTAGCTATTAATTCTATTATATTTTCGGGGGTAGGATTTATTACTCTAGTAATAGAAACGGGTTATTAAATTTACTTTAGGGATATCGTATTTTTCCCTAAATTTAATACTAATATAATCTTATTCGAAGCTTTTACTAAGAAGGGTTATAGCTATAATAACCTTATAGGAAGACTATAGAATCCGGCTAATGAGGTTACTCTTTATTATACCGTTAAGTATAAATAATAAAACTAGATTAATATTAAGAAACCGAATCCCTTTATATAGACTAATTCGAGGGTCCCGAGGGCTCTTACTACTATAGACGAATCCCTATAGTATACTCGAATAGGCTACCCGGGCCCCGAAGCCTAGAGGCTTTTATCTTAAACTATAGGGGTAAAGCTCGGGGGTCTTTCTATAGTCGACTATAAAGTCTACGTAATAATAAAGCTCCGTAAGGAGTACTCTAGGATTCCTCGAGACCTAGCCTAGCCCTAGAGGCCTTAGGCTATCGCCTTTTTTAATCTTTTCTCCTTCGGTCTAGGATATAATAGATTAGCCTATTTTACCTTATTTACTAATAGGTTTATAGGCGAAAGGGTAGGTTATAATATCCCTTTAAAGACTAATTTACCCTCTATTTAGGTTAAATTTATAGCCTTTATTAAACGCTATTATAACCTAAACCTTATTATAATCCTTATTAATTATAAGAAGGCTTTATTTATAAAGGCCTTTAAAGAAGACTTATTATTTAAGGGCGTAGAGATTCTTTTCTCTTCGCTAGGCTATCTATATTAGAACGACTATACGGAGTAATTAGGAGGTATTATTATATATACTACTACCCGACTATTAGCCTAGTTAGGTTTTCCGATAATAATATAGCCAACGGTAGTATACTATACTATTTATCTCCTAAATAGACTCCTACGCCTTATTAATAGCGACTCGATTTAGCCTATTAAGCAGAGGCTTCGATAGCTTAAAAGTAATAAAAAGGACTAGGAGAACTTCCTAGAAAAGCGTTTTTAATAAGACCTCTACTATATCCGGGTATATAGTTATAAAGCCTTCCCGATAATAAGGAAAGTAGTTAGGGGTATATAGGGTAAGCTAGACCCTAAAGCCTATATTAGGTATTTAGCTAGGATACGGTTTTCGACCTAGTACTTTATATAAGTACCTTACCTTAAGCGTTATACCTTCTTTAATACTTCCTTTATAACCTTTAACGAGAAGCTTTTCTACGGGAATAACTATAAAATTAAAGAATTACTATAGAAAGAGCTTATTAACTAGATTATAATTATAGAGGAAGAAGAGGAAGAGGAATTAGGCCTATAGGCCTACTACTTAGGAGTACGTAACTTCTTATAAAAGGGCCTAAACTTATTAAAAATAGTAGTAAATAATAATTTAAACGCTACTAGGCCTAAAGAGACTAAATTACGTAATATATAAGACGAATCGTTCGACTATATATCTAGTATATAGAATAATAACGTTAAGGCCTTTAAAAAGGCAGAACCCTTCGCTCCTTTAATACCTAATTTACTATAGGGTATAGGGGATAACGTTTTCTTCCTAGGGTTTAACCTTATTACTATTCTATATAAGGACTAATTACCTAATCCCCCCCTAACTTATAAGGAGGCCTATAACTAGCCTAATAGGAAAAAGTAGATAGAGGCTATAAAGAAAGAAATTATAAGGCTTAAAGGCCTTTTATAATAAAGTTATAAGACTCTTAACCTTAGGTATAAGGGATTATACCTATATAATACCTATATCTTACTTACGACTCCTATACGATAGGATTATAATACTAAGGTTAAAAGGAGAATATTTCTTAGAGAATATTATCTCTCGAAGGATAAATATTATCTCTTAAAGAGATATCCTTAATCCCGCGGAGATCCTTTATCCTATAAGATTATATTATTTAAGTCTTAGGTATATATCATAGGCTTTTTACTACCTTATTTCTAATTCCTTAAGAATTAGCTTTACTCTAAGACTTACCCTAATATACCTTTCTCTCTTAAGTCCCTAAAATTATTATCTCTCTTTTTAGAAGTCCTCCTCCTTAAAGTCCTTTATAACTCTAATTCTTTATAAAAGAAATACCTACTTTAGGAACTTTTTACCTTTTTTTACTTTCGATTTTATCTCGATTTTTTTATAAATATATCTTATATTTTTCGTTCTACTACCTAGTATACTAATAGTACTCCTCCCTTTAATATTCTAGACGATAAGCGTATTAAGGAGCTTTTAAACTCTAAACCCGAAAATTTATATTTTTCTTCCCCTCTAGGCTCTAAGGTACTTTACTTTCGCCTAATACCCTCTACTTTAGTACCTCCTTAGCCTTAACCTCCTATTATTAATCCTAGTTAGTTTTAAATAGTTTAATAATTATTCGACCGGATTTAGTAGTTAGAAAAGTAATCTATAAATACTTTATTCTTGCTTGCGAAATAATAATAATACTCTCCTTCCTCGGACTCGAGTTAAGTATAGGACGTTAAACTCTCTAATATTAGTAAACTCGAAAAACGCCCTATTACTCGTAAATACTAGGATTAGTTTAAAAACCTAGAGGATACTTTCTTAGCTATCCTCTATAAATATAAAAGGGATAATAATAAGATCCTAAAAGCGCTAGATTATATATACTTTAATCTTCGGACTTACTAAAGATTATATAAATATAAATAACTACTAAACGAATAGTCCTAACTCTTTAACGATTAATTATTATTTAAATTATAGTCTTTTAACCTATTATAGGATCCTACTAACCGTATTATATAAATAGCTATTATATATTAAAAAGCCTATTAAAGAAAAGGGTAAATACTATACGACTTTTATATCTACCTAGAATCCCTTAAATAGTACTTTAACTATTAACCGGAAAAGGAGATAACCCTTTTATTTTTCGTATAACTTCTCCTATAAATTCGTATAAAGATCTTAGAGTAATTATAGCTAAATACTTATAACTATTAAAGTATTATAGCCCTAGTTTAACGGATTTAGGACTCGGGATTTATAAGACTAGCCTAATAATCTAATAATACGGTATTTAAATAACCTTAATCTAATAGGGATAGTTTTTATTAGGGCTATAAACCGGATTATTAAACCGATTCTTAATTATAACGCGATTAAAGAATAGATTATTATAATAACTCCCGGTTATAACGTAAGCCTATAAGCTCTAATAGGTCTAATAGAGGACTACTACTAAAGTATAATTACTATAAAAAGATTAGCTATAAAGAAAATACCTATTTTTCGAAGTACCTAAATAAGCTTAAGGCCGCCCGTTTAAAATATACTAAGGTATAAGATAGTCTAAAGGAACTAAAAAACGAGTAAACGTTAGAATAAAGGTCCTACCCCTAATATTATTAATAGAAAGGACCTTTTCCGTTTTTTCTATAGTTTATTCGAATTAAAATACTATTAAAACGACTATAGATTTTAATACTTATAGCGAAATTAATTTTATCGATTCTACTTTCGCCTAGTAATACGGCCTTATATTAGCTAATAATTTACCTACTCTCGAGGATAGTTTAGTACCTTTTATTATTAGTATTAGTAATTATACGGTAATAAATAGCCTTTAGATAATTAATATATCGTTTTATAATAGTTATAGTATTAAAAAGACTATTACTTAATACTATATTAGGATCCTAAACTAATCTTAAAACTCTTACCCGATTATTTTAAGTATACCTACTCTCTACGAATATTATATTTATTTATCTCCTAATTCTCGTTCTTAGTAGTTCGAAGCTATAAAAGTTATTACTAAACTACTCTCCGCTTCGGATTTTATTAAAGAAGCTAAGAATATAATTTACGTTTTCCGTATTATAGTAGATCCTATACTACTAGTATTTACTAATAAAAAAAACGTTAAGCCTCCTTTTATAAACGCTATCGAACTACTAATATTACTTAGGGGATTCGAAAACGTTTTTTCTAAAGTAAAAGCGGCTATTCTTTCTAATAAAAAAGAAGCCGTTTATATAATCGATTTATAGCCTAATACTATTCCCCCTTAGGGATTAATTTACCCTTTTTTATAATTAGAGCTTTAAGTCCTTAGGGAATATATCGAAGACTTACTTTAAAAGGGGTAGATTCGAGAGTTAATTAGCCCTAAAGGCGCTTTAATCTTTTTTATCCCTAAAAAGGATAGCGAACTTCGACTTTACGTTAACTACTATAGACTTAATAAAGTTATAATAAAGAACTAGTATTTACTCCTATTAGTTTTAAAGATTATAAACTATATTTATAGGTTAGTTATTTTTTTAAAAATTAACCTCTATTATACGTATTATTATATCCGTATTAAGCCTAGCGATAAGTAGAAGACTACTTTTCGCTCTTATTATAGTTATTTTAAATACTTAGTAATACCTTTCGGTTTAACTAATATACTAGCTATATTTTAAGGGTATATTAATCGCGCCCTTAGAAACTATATTAATACCGTTTATATTATCTATTTAGACGATATTCTTATCTTTTCTAAGTCCCTCGAGGACTATTATTATTATTTTCGCGAAATTCTCTAAAAATTTCGGGAGGCTAATCTCTATATTAACCTTTCTAAATATATATTTTATTAAACCTCTATCGAATTTCTAGGGTATATCGTATTAATTAATAGTATTTCGATAAATCCTTAATAGATTTAGGCTATAACTAATTAGGAGATACTAAAATCCTTCTATGACCTTTAGATCTTCCTAGGATTCTATAATTATTATTATCGCTTTATCCCTCGCTATTCGGGTATTATAGCCCCCTTTATAAATATACTTAAAGGGAGCGAAAAAGGGAAAAAGCTAGGGATATACGAATTCGATACTATTTAGTATAATACGTTTAAGGAGTTAAAAGGGGTATTCGTAAAAGCCCCTCTCCTCGTCTATTTTAAGCTATAGAAATAAATACGAATTAAGACTAATATATCCGATTTTATTATATTTAGTATTCTCTTTTAAAGGGTAGATAATAGCTAGTACCTAATTATTACTTATTAGTTATAAAAGTTTAATAGCCTAGAACTTAACTATACGGTCTTAGAAAAGGAGTTCTTCGCGATTATAGAGTTATTTAAGTATTAATAGTATTATATTAAGGGATTAACCTTTCCTATCGAAGTTATTTTAAACTACTCGAACCTATAATCTATTATATAATAAACCGACTTAAATCGTCGATAATAAAAATAGGTTATATACCTTTTATCCTATAATTTTTATATTCTTTATTAACTAGGAAAAAATAATCTAGTAAATACCCTATTACGAAAACTATAATATAAAGGCGATTCGATAACGAAAGAATAAGGCCTTATAGCTATTCGTAATAAAATATAGTTTACGCCGCTAATACCTATTCTAATTTATATTAAGGCGGTTTATTCGGCTATATATTCTTAAGTCCTTCTCTACCTATTATATATTTAGGGAAGCCCTATAATTTACTTTCCTTATTATACTTAATAACGACTAGGATTCTTAATACGTACTTCTCGCGTAATTCTTAAAAAGACTATTATATAGAAAAGCCCCCTTAATTATAATATCTCTATTCCCTTACTTAAGCTACTTTAGAAGAGCTAAGCCGAAGATTAACGCCTTTAGCGTCGAAGGATAACCGAGTAAAACCCGACTCGGAAGGGAACCTTAGGTCTATAGACTATTAATACCTATAGCCTCGTTTATTAGAAGGAAAGGATTATAGTTCTACTTAACCTAATACTTCGGTAAGAACTCCTCCGGCTCTACTATAATAACCCTCTCGCCGGTTATTTTAGAACCGAGCGAACTTAGGACCTTTTAGTACGTTTCTTCTACTAGGAATCGATATATAAGGACGTTAAGAAATATATCTAGTCCTATTAAATTTACTAAGGGGTTATTCCCCGAAGGTATTATTTATATAAAACTCTTAATTTATTGCCTATTCTATTATAATTATAGGCTAAGATTTTTATAGATTTTATAATAAGCCTCCTAAAAGCTATATAGTAGGATTAATAAGTTAATAGTATTTTAGTAATCGTTAATCGATATACTAAGTTCTCCCTAATACTCCTAGTATTAAATATAATTATAATAGGGGACCTTACTAAACTCTTTTACTATAAGGTAAAGCTTCGTTTTAGTCCTTTATAAGGTATTATATTTAATAGGGATAGCTTATTTATTAGCTATTTTTAGTCCGAGTTATATTTTCTTTCGAAGATTAAGTAGCGCCTTTCGATAGCGTTTTATCCTTAAACCGATAGCTAAATAGAGAGGATAAATTAGGTAATTATATACTACCTTCGTTATTTTATTTATAATAAGCGTATCTATTAGCTAAAACTATTACTTATTATATAGTTTATTATAAATAATATAAAATACGCTATAACTAGGTTTTTACCCTATTATACTCTTTTTAACTACTAGCTAGATTTTTATATTTTTATCGATTAAGATTCGATTCTCGCCCCCGAAGCCTTTACTCGGATCTAAAGACTAGCCGATTTATACTAATAACTAGAAGATTATTAGTATAAAGTTACCGAATTATAAGCAAAGTACTATAATCTTCGTTATTACCTACTAGTCTTAAAAATTAATAACCTAATTAGCCTTTTAACTAAAAATATTATATTTAAAGGCGAGAAAAAGAAGCTTTTACCTCGTTTTATTAGTCCTTTCTATATTTTTAAAAAAATCGGATCTTAGGTATATAGGCTAGCCTTACCTAAGAAATACTCTCGTCTTTATAATATTTTCTATATCTCCCTACTTAAACTATAGGTTTTTCGACCTATTAATAATTCCGAGTTTCTACCTATACTAGATTTTAATAATAAAAAAAGGGAATAGGAAGTTAAGAAGGTACGAGGGATAAGGACTATAGATAGTAAAGTAATTTTCTTAGTTAAATAAAAGGGCTAGCCCTCCGAGTATAACTAATAGGTTAACGAAGATAGTATAACGAATACCTTTTATCTCGTAGACCGTTTCCTTAAGTCGTAAAAATCGCGTAAAAAGTATAAGACTTAACTATATTTTAGTTTTTACCTAGTTATTTATTTACTCTTTACGTTGCGTATATTTTCGCGTATAATCCGCTATAGGAGACTCTATAGGATTATCTTCCGCGGTAGAATCTTTAGTATTACTATTTTCGGTAGTACCGCTAGACTTATATAGAGTTTTCTTTATTTTAATAACCCCTTATTACTTATATTTTATAGCTCTTTCTACGGGTACCCTTATAATATTTATAATATTAAGGTCCTAAGTATTCGTCCTTAGACGCTTTTAGAGCTCCTTAATAATATTATAATACTATTCTTTTAAGTACGAACTAAGGGTACGAATTTTTTAAGAAAAGAGAATTATAACTAAGTTTTTCGTTATCGCCTAGTAATAAAAACCCTTATCCCTAGGTATAAGGTATAAAAGGTACTAAGACTCCTAGTTTTACGCCTTAGGACCCTCGGCTAAGTTAAGGATAATTATACTATTTACTATTATTATTTTTCGATTTAGTTATTTACGATATTATTATAATAGTAAGTAATATAATAAATATTAAGCTTCTATATTTTTTAAAATACTAATTAAATAATACTCCTTATTATAGGTAGTTAAGGCTATAGAAAAAGCTTTAGTAAAATACTATACTATTTCTATAACTTATTCTCGACTCTTTACCGAAAAGATCTTATCGTCCTTTATATTCGACTCCTCTAAGTCTTAGTCGTATATCGCCTCTAGGCGAAGGCGGAAACTCTCGAGTATAAAAACTAAATCTTACTAGTCGCCGAGTATTAATATAGGTATTTACTTATAAGAATTCTTTTAAACCCTATATTAATTATACCTACTAGATTTAATTTCGTTTTAAATATAATCGATTCGAATAATTTTATTAGGCTTTTCTACCCTATTAACGAAGTCTTTTAATACGGTCTGAAAATAATATATATATTAATCCTAGTAATATTAAATAGAGATAACTCTAGATAGCTTAATAGCTTTTTTTAACCGTTATACGCGATTAACTTAATAGGCTTTCGCCCCCTTAGGGTAAGCCTTTTAATTCGGATTCCGCTAAGGAGTATTATTACCCCCCTTATTATCTACTTTAACCTTAGGTATAGGCTTATTATTATCTTTAGCCTTAGCCGTTTTATTACCTTCTTTTATAATATTACCGATAGATTCGTCTATAGCCGTTTTATCGATATTCTTAGCTACCTCTATAATACTAGGGAGTAGGGAAGGAGATTTACGTAACGCGGCTACGATTTCTACTCGTTTAGCCTCCTTAGCTAATATCCTCTCGTTCTTATCCTTTCGTTATTCTATAATCTTAAAATATTCGGCGTATTACTTAACCTAGTCTACTACTTATATATTAGTAAAGAACTTATATTTTTTAGAGCGCTTTTTAACTCTATTTAATACGTATATAGCTCGGTAATAGTAATATTAACGGCTATGATTATTAACTATAATACTAGCTAAAACTTAGGATACTAGTTATATAGTAGCTTTTTCTCCTATAGTATTCTTATATACTATTATAAATAGGTTAATAGTTAATTTAGGTTTAATAGCCTTTATAGCGCGGGCCTAAACTAATAAACGCGCTAGTAATATAGTATTATTCTCCTCGCGATTTACCTTATTCTTACGGGCTATACGACCCGCTTTTAACTATTATTAATCCTCTTAGTCTTAATGCGTTTATTCTTCCTTTTTAAACGCCTAGTAATAAACTCGTAATAGATACTTTATCTAGCCCTTCTTCGAATAAAGGTTAGGAATCTACTAAGTATTACGCAAGATAAAGTCCTAAATATACTCTACGCGGTAATAATAATACGCCTTTATTTTATTCTTAGCTATATAACTCTTTACGTATTCTTTAATCTACTTATTAAGTACTTTCTTATTATACTTAGGATTCTTTACCTTTAAAACCTCTTAAAATATAATTATAGGTTAAGTTATTATAGCTATTAGCGATATTATTTTCTTTAGGATATACTTAATAACGTTTTTTTAACGACTCTATTATAAGTTATTTACCTATCTATATCCCCTTTAAACGTATAGTATTCTTTACGTTAGTAGGCTTTTCGCGGATTAAAGGTAATATTTCTACTTTAGTCGGCGGCTAGAAAATATTATCTTTAGTATTATCTTCCCGTATAAACTCGTCGTTTAAAACGCGTTTCTCTCGTTTAGATTTCTTTCTAGAACGATTTTCTAGCAATATATTAGCTATAACGCGCTATACATCTAATCACGGCGTACATCTAATCACGCTATATATCTTATTACGGCAGCGTATATTTAATTATAGCTTACCCCGCTTTACCCCTCTTCCTATATTACGTGCCTACTATTATATAAAAGGGCTATAATTAATCTATAGCTTTTTCCTCTTTTCTTCTCTTTTCTCTTTAGCTTTAAGTCTTCGTTTATAGTACTAAATATATTAAGTTATTAGCCGTATTACTACTTAAAGCTTAAAAATAACGCTAACGAGCGTTTTAAAATACGTATCTATACTCCTTACGTCCTCGTAGGGATAGAAAACCTTATAACTCGACTACGACTATAACCCTTAACTACCTAAATATTAAAAGCCGAAGGATTAGTACCCCGATGTTTAGTATAATTAGCTTCGAAGAAGCTAGAAGCTAGTAAAACGCCTAGTATAGCTTCCTTATCGAAGTCTCCTAAGATAATAATACTTATACTAGAGGACTTTTAATCGTTTATATAAATAGTAGCTTAGTAGACTTAGGCTATAAAGACCTAGACCGAAGAGATATTTCGGATACAAACCAAAATATAAGACTTTTAGAAGAACCGACTACGTACTCCCGAAACGTAAATCCCTAATACCGACTCGATTAACGATAGCTATTTATATTATACTACCTCGACCGCTTTTACTAATCCTAATACCCTAGTAGTTATTACCTTTACCCTAATAAATAAGGTAGCCTAGCCGGAATTCGCCCCTATTACTCCCCTAGGGTAGGTTAGCTCGTACTATAATAAGTAAGAAAGGACTAAAATTAAGACTATTAGCCCGTTTAGGGGAAAAAAGACCGAATTTAATAGCTTCCTTAGTAACCTCCGATCGAAGATAAGGATTAATTAACCTTCCTTCTAGATAAAGGATAATCGGATAGATTTTTTCTTTCGCTCTCTCGAAGGTAAAGCTAAGTAAGCCCTCGAGATAAGGCATAATTCCGATACCCGGCCTTTTTTTAGGCTAACTAAAATAATTTAGTATTTCGAATTAGCCTTTAATAATCCGAACGAGTTTTTAAAAGCTAAGGAATAATTAAGTAAGCTTAAGTTCTTAGTCTATAGAAAATAGGATATATAACTTTTTATCGTAGAATTTAATCTTCTAATAGTATAAACCTAGATCCCTAGTAAGATAATAAAGTAGGAGTTATAGGAATACCTACCTACCGGACTCGACCTAAGCCTTTTTAAAAAAGCTAGGGACCCCCGGATCGACTACGAAGCTTTTTATATTAGTATTAAAGGTACTATTTATTATAGGAAGAGGAAGATAATAAAAATAACCTAGACTCCCCGCCTATATTATAATAATAAGCTAGTAAACGACTTAAAAAAGCCGGCTACTACTAAGGGTAAAGGCCGAGCCTTAATACCCGATAAAAAGAAAGTTTATTAGGAAAACGGGACTTATTTTATCTATAGGAAAAAGGAGTATTAAGCTAAAGATTATCCTAATAAATAGCGTATAGCTTAGGTCCCTCGACCCCCAACCCCTAGTATAGCTACTATTAACTTTAATAACTTATTAGATTCGGGAAAAGCCTAGGACTATTAGAAGTCTCTATAATAGTCCCTAAGGTATTATAAATAAGGAAAGTAATAGAAGGTTCGTTTACTATTAATAACTAAATATAAGTTAATAGTATTACCCTCCGTACTTTTATACTATATAATACTAGAGTAGATTCCTATCTCCTTATTAGCCGCCGCTTTACCTAATAAGTAGTTAAATACCTAGGTACTAAGCTAGTCTTAGTAAAGCTAGTACTTTTCGTCGACTTCTAAGGACGTAAGGCTAGCTACGTTTATAAATATTTAATCGCTACCCTTATTATCGATAGCCGGTTATTTCCCTAAGAAACCTTCTAAATTACCGATTATACGTAAGATATTTTTATCGGCTTATTCTAAATAGTAGAGAAAAACCTACTACTTAATTACGCTACCTATTAACTTATTTAGCCTAATAACCTACTAGCCCTTACTAAATATTTACCCTCGATACTTTTCTCTCGATAAACTCCTAATTAATTAATCGACCCTAAGATTTAAGCTAATACTAAACGTTAGAACCGATTAATTAATAAGGACGAGAAATAGTACTAAATACTCCGATATTCTAAGGGGAATAGTAAGATCGTCTAGCTAATAGGACTTAAGAAGCTAAAGCTATCGCCTAATACTATCGTAGTTAATACTAAAGACTAAGCTATTCGAGAATAGCTTATCTAATAGGTCTAGGAAGATCTTCGCTACCGGCGGTAGGAGGAATTTACCCCTTTAATACCTACTAAACCTATCCCTCTCGAAGATAATAATAATAACGTAGGTATACCTATAGTAAAGCTAAACTTAGCTAGCTATATATACTAAGGATAGAAGATTCCCTTCCTAAAAGGAGAAAACCCTAAGTATATTACCTTTATCCGAAGTATAATCCTACTATTAATCGTCTACCTTAAGGGTTTCTTTAGTAAAAAGGAGGTATATACGTTAATTAGTCCTTATCCTAGCTATAATATTACCCTTAAGCTAGAGAAGCCTCTAAACCTAGTTAATCCTTTATCCTACCGTATACCCGTTAAATACTTACCTCTAGAAAAAGAAATAATAAACTACCTTCTAAAGATCGGATTTATTACCGCTAACGCTAGCCCCTATACCGCTTTAGTACTCTTCGTACTAAAATTATACTCGATAACTAGGCGTTTTTATATCGACTATAGGTAGATAAATAATTATCTTAAAAGCCGTATCTCCCCTACCCCTTTTTTAAAGGGTACTACTTTTAACTATTACTCTACTAAATAATTCTCTAAGATTAATATTATTTAGGCCTTTTACCGACTCTATCTAAACCTAGATTCCGAGTATTTAACCGCCTTTTATACTCGTTTTAGTATATATCGTTAAAAGGTCCTACTATTTAGACTTAAGGTTAGACTAGCCTAGTTTTAGAACTTTATTAACGCCTAGTTATATAACCTCCTCGATTAATATACTAGCGCGTATATAGATAACGTATTAATCTATTCGGATAATAATAAAAAAGAGGAATACTAGGTAGAATATAGAGAGATTATTTAACGCCTTTATTAAGCTAACCTCTAAGGGGATATAAAGAAATTATAGTTTAATATTATAAAGGTCGATTATTTAGGAGTTATACTCTATACTAGAGAAGGACTAAGTATTAACCCCCGGAAAGTATAAGCTATTTAAAACTAGAAGTTCGAGGACTTATACGATTATAAGGCTATCCGTTCTTTCGTCGGCCTATATAACTTTATCCGGATCTTCTACTACTATATAAACTAAGTAGTAAAGCCTCTAAATAAACTCTTAAAGAAGGACGTCGACTTTATCTTAGGGCCCGAGTAATATTAAGTATTCGAATAGATAAAAAAGCTTACGATAAAAACGCTTATACTCGCCTTCTTCCGCCCTAAGTTACCTACTAGGTTAAAGACTAACGCCTCTCGTAATACTACCGCTAGTATCCTTTAGTAATAGTAGACTAATTCGACCTAGAAACTAATAGGGTTCTTCTTAAAGACTATAATCCCGGCTAAACGAGTATACCCGATTTAGGACCGAGAACTACTTACTATCGTATAGAGTCTTAAGTACTTCTATCTAAAGCTCCTCGGATAGAAATTCAATATTATTATAGATTATAAAGTACTAGTATACTTTACTACTAAAAGAATACTCTCTACCTAATAAGTCCGCTAGTCTAATTTCCTTGCTTAATTCGATATCCGTTTCCTCTATCGCCTAGGATAACTTAATATAGCTACTAATACCCTATCTCGAAAAATAGCCGAACTACCTACTATTAAGGCTAGGGAAAAGGAAGAATATATACTCGCTATAATCCTACGAGAAAAGCTTAGCTTTAATCTACCTAAGACCCCTATTATTATCGTACTAGTCTATACTACCGAGATATAAGCCCCTATAGGATTAGACTTAGTCTTCCTTATTTAGGAAAAGAATATCGTATAAGGTCTTAGCTATTATAGGTCCTAGTTAATCGTACTAGAATAGACGATTAACTAGAAATAGTTCCTTTATACCGCCCTAATCTATAAAGCTTATAAACCTATTATCTTCGCCTATAGCGGGTAGAATAAGACGATTAAAATACTCTAATAAGACTATTATTAGCCTAGAATAAAGTAAAATATCCGCTAATATATTTATAATTATTATAAGTACTAGAGGAATAAGATCCCCTATAATAAAACGCCTAGTTTATTATACCCCTTACCCGTACTAACCGTTATTTAAGAGTACGTCGCCTACGATAGGAAAACGATATTAAGGGACCGCCTAGGCTACGACTACGTATAGACCTTCGTTTATAAACTTAGCCGTCTAATTATTATACTACCTGGAAAGAAAATAGATATAGTAAAGGTCCTTGCTAGCTATTACTTTAGATAACTCTACTACTTTTTCGGGTTATTAGTAGTCTAGATTACTAATAACGTAGGCCTATTCGTCTTAGGTTTCTTAAAGGAGATTAATCGACTAATAAGTACTAAGTACTAATACGGTAGTATACTATATCTATAAACGTAAAATAGTATAAAAGTTATTAATTAGTATTTAGATTAAAGGTTATACTTCTACGTTAATAAGTACTAAGATAACTAGAGCGACTTCTTATTAGCGCTCGACTTTATATATAACTCGTTATAATACTCCTTTATTAATATAGCGCCTTTAATAATAGCCCTCGGTAAGAATATACGTAACCCCTTAATACTATTACTAAAACCTACGTAAGCTACGACGACTACTATAATATAAGCGTAAAAGCTAATAACTAAAGCGAAAAAAATATAATAATAAGCTTAGTAGGTAATAACTATAATATAAAATTAATAAAAGAAGTAAGTAGATAAGAAACGCCGACTAGTTAACTTTACTATCGGTAATAGCGTCTTCCTATAGCGAAAAGGATTTAGTATAATAGCTCCTATAACTCGGCTTAACGTATAGTAGTTAGGCCCGTTTAAGATTATAGAAAAGCGAGGCTATAGTTATATTTTAGATTTACCGGAATTATATAAAATAATTAACCTCTTCTATACCGACCGCCTTAAGAAAGTAGTAAACAACCCCCTACTAGGCTAGATATAACCCGCCCTAGAGCCTAAGGAGATTAATAGCCTACTAGAATAGGAAGTATATTAAATCCTATAATCGCGAGTTACTAGATAAAGTAAACGACTAGAATATTAGGTTAACTAGAGAGGCTATAATCCTAACGAAACTTAGTACCCGGCTTAGAATTTTAAATACGTACTAATAGCTATTAAATTATACTATAACCTATACCCTATAGCGCTAGGATTACCCGTTAATCTATAGTATTAGATCGAAGCTATAGCTATAGATTTAGACTATAATAACCGGGATAATAACGATAACGCCGTCTATATAGGCGCTAAACTAAAGACGAGAAGGTATACTTAACCTTAATACGCATATTAAGGCCGTACGAGGGGGGTAGTATAACGCGCTATATATCTAATTATAGCGTATATCTAGTTATACTATATATTTTATTATAGTAGCGTATATTTAATTATAGCTTACCCCGCTTTACCCCTCTTCCTATATTATATACCTACTACTATATAAAAGGGCTACGATTAATCTATAGCTTTTTCCTCTTTTCTTCTCTTTTCTCTTTAGCTTTAAGTCTTCGTTTATAGTGCTAAATATATCAAGTTGCTAGCCGTATTATTAGCTATTATACGAAAAAAGACGTAAAGATTCCTTATTCTTTTTAAAGCTTTATAGTGCCTTAAGGAGTATTAATAACGGGGTCTCCCCGCCTTAGCATAGAATATTATCGTTAAATACTCTAAAGCCTAAGGAATTCCCCTCGCTATCGAAATACTTATAAGTATTATAAATCGCCTTCCTATACGAAGCTATATTATTAAGCGCTATTATTAGTAAATTAGTATTTTAGATAAGTTATTAAAAGGTAAATAAATACCCTACGAAGTTATATATATACGTTAGCGTATCGCCCTACTTTCGTTACTCGGATATTTTTCTATAATATTATATTATTAATTTTCGTATTATTAATTTTTATAATACCTATATCTCTACGTACTATATACGTTAAAGAAAAAGAGGGGATAATTATAATAAAGTTATAAGACTCTTAACCTTAGGTATAAGGGATTATACTTATATAATACCTATATCTTACTTACGATTCCTATACGATAGGATCATAATACTAAGGTTAAGAGGAGAATATTTCTTAGAGAATATTATCTTTCGAGGGATAAATATTATCTTTTAAAAAAATATCCTTAATCCCGCGGAGATCCTTTATCCCGTAAGATTATATTATTTAAGTCTTAGGTATATATCGTAGGCTTTTCGCTACCTTATCTCTAATTCCTTAAGAATTAGCTTTACTCTAAGACTTACCCTAATATACCTTTCTCTCTTAAGTCCCTAAAGTCGCTATCTCTCTCTTTAAAAGTCCTCCTCCTTAAAGTCCCTTATACCTTTATATTACCGAGTAGGTTAATATATCTAATATTCCTAAAGACTATCGACTTATTAACCTTAAATAGGTTTATATTTATAAGTTTAATACCTAAGGGTATTTCGATAAGTATAAGGCCCGAGTTATAGTCTATAGGAACGAGTAACCCGCGAATAAGCTTTCTATATACGCTTATACTTTAACTATAAGGACTTTTCGGCTTTTAATAGTTATCGTAGCTTATTTTAACCTAGAGGTATATTAATATAACTTTATTAACGCGTTTTATAATTTAGACCTTAACGAAGAGGTCTATTATAAAATACCCCCGGGTTTTTAAACCCGTAGGAGAGCTTAGAGGCTATAGAAAGCCCTATACGGGCTTTAGTATTCCCCCTTTTTATAGTATAAGCTCCTAATAAAGTAGCTAACTAAATAGGGTTACTAGGTTATATACGAAGACCCTTATATAATAACTAATAGTAAGGTTATTATTTTCTTTTATATTAATAATCTTATTATTCTTTTTCGTCGAGAGATATTAGGGGAGTATAATAAATTTAGGGAGATTAATAAGGATTATCGGGGGCACCTATAGTCACAATTTAAATCTCTTTATATATTTAAATTATAGCTGCTTAGGGTAATAAAGAAAGAGAAGAAGGAAAAAGAAAGGAAAGAAAGAGAGGAAAAACGCCGACTAAATACACCTTGTGGGTCACGTGCTCACCCACGCCGCGTGCTTACCCACGCGCTAGCCCCGGTACGTACTAGTTTTTCCCTAGCCTTCTAGAACCTTCCGGAAAAAACCTTCTCTCTACCTCCGGCCCTACCCCTCCGGCCCCGGGATATCTTTATCCCGGGCTATCCTGTAATAAATCCCCCAATAAAAGAAAAGAGGTACTCGTCCTCGAGTGCGCCCGCGCTGTATGTGGCAGGGCAGGGCGGCGTGTGTGTGTGTGGCCGGGCAGGGCGGCGTGTGTGTGGCCGGCGTGTGTGTGGCCGGGCAGGCTATTGTGTGTGTAGTCGGGCCGGGCGTTGTGTGTGTAGCCGGGCGCGGCGTTGTGTGTGCCGGCATTGTGTGTGTCGGCGTTGTGTGTGTAGCCGGTCGCGGCGTTGTGTGTGGCCGGGCGCCGTGTGATTGAGAAGTCGGGCGGCCGGCCGGCCCTAGTAATCGGGCTCTAAATTGCTACTAGATAATAAGGATTGTCGGGGGTACCTATGGTTATAATTTGAATCTCTTTGTGTATTTAAATTATGGCTGCTTAGGGTAATAAAGAAAGAGAAGAAGGAAAAAGAAAGGAAAGAAAGAGAGGAAAAACGCCGACTAAATACACCTTATGGGTCACGTGCTTACCCACGCCGCGTGCTTACCCACGCGCTAGCCCTAGTACGTACTAGTCTTTCCCTAGCCTTCTAGAACCTTCCGGAAAAAACCTTCTCTCTGCCTCCAGCCCTACCCCTCCGGCCCCGGGATATCTTTATCCCGGGCCATCCTATAATAGAGATAGTAGCTAAAGCCTTCTAAATTAAGGACCTAGGGGACCTTTATTAGTTCCTTAATATTAAAGTTATTAGGGATTAATCGATAAGAACCCTTTAGCTCTTTTAAAAGTCCTATATTTAAAAGGTTATTACTAGATTTAAAGGTCTAATAACCTATAAGAAGCCCCTAATACCTATATTTATCGAGAAGGTCCTCGAGTATTAGGGGAAGGTAATAGAGGAAGAAATCGGCCTTTATTAGGCTATTATTAAGAGCCTTATATACGTAGCGATTATTACTAGAGCCGATATTATATTTATAGTCGGTAGGCTTACTTAGGGGCTTATAAATCCTAGCCCCTAATATCTTAGCGCTATAGTCTAGGTTCTTAAATACCTTAACTACTCTAAGGACCTTATAATCCGATTTTCCGGGGATAATTACTCTATTCTTATTATATTTAATACTTTATTTAGTAATAACGCGGATAGAAAAAGTACTTATGGCTACGTTATCCGTATTTTCGGGGGTATTATAGCCTATAAGTCCGGAAAGTAAGATATAGTTACTATATCGTCGACTAAAATAGAATTCCTCGCCCTATCCTACGTTTTTAAAAAGGTCCGGGCTTTTAAATACCTTTATAGGTAAATAGGCTTCGTACTATTATAGTAAGTAGTAGTTAAATATAATAACCGATAGATAATTAGACTAGTAATTAATAAGACTCCGAAGTTAAAGACTAAGCTTTTTTATATTAATATCTACTTATACTAGCTTTATTAAGAAGTCTAGGCTAGACGTTCGAAGGTTAAGTAGGTTAAAATAAAGGGGATAATTATTAATAGGCTTATAAAGCCCCTATAGGGAGAGTAGTATAAAGCCTTCCTAGATTAACTCGGCCTTTATAAGCCTAAGTATAGTAGGAGGGAAGAAAATACCTCCTAATTATTCTTATTATCCGGCCGGAGGGGAAAAAAATACCCTTATAAATAGTATATTATACGGGAGGTTATACCCGTTTCTTATACGATTTTCTAGATACCCGCTATAGGGTACTTCCTCTAATTTTAAAACCCGGTATAAGCTCCGGGTATATAATAATTACTTATTAGCTTAACCGATTAGCTTTTTCTTTTATCTTTAGAATCGTTTTTCTACTCTTTTTTAGGATTTATAATTTATTTCCTTATTGTTTAATATTTAGCCTTATCTAGGTATTTTTTCTTTTTATTACTAGTTATAATCTAAGGGGTAACCCCTAACTACTAAGACTAGTATCCTATAATATCTCGTTTTTCTTTCTAGGTAATAATTATAATAATAGGAAAAGTAGTCTATTATATTTACCGCGTTTAGGAGCGTTAATCGGTATATTTAAAAAGTCGATTTAGTAAAACTAAATAATACCCGAAAGCGCTACGATTAACTTATCGGAAAGGAATCTAATTATCCTAATAGGAAATTTAGCGTTCGGATAGCTAGGCTCTTCTAACTCTAGGAGATTAAATAAAAATAACTCCTAAAGGTACTATAATATAGGGTTTAAACCTAAGATATACTAAATAGCGGGCTTTTTAATTAACTATTAAGCTATATAATCGCTATTAATTACCCTAGTAAAATTTCTAATCTATAAGGCTATCCTTCGATAATTCGTTCTTTCCTTTCTTTCCTTTCTTTAATTCGGTATTTATAACCTCTAAGAAGGTAGGTATAATCCCCTTTTTAGGAATAAAGTAGTATCTACGCTTATAGGGGTATATTAGAGGTCTTAGATAAGTAGATTACCCTAGGCTCGGAGGCGTAGGCTATACGTACCTTTAGGGGTATTTTTAAGGGCTATAAATTCCTAATCTATAAGAATAGGCCTATAGCTATCGAAACGGATTAGGCTATTACTAAGGTTAATAGTACGAAGAATATATCTTATTTATAAGGGTATTACGGCCTAAAGGAAGGATTCTATAGGTATCGAATACGCCTATATAGATAGCTATATTCCCCTCCGTTTTGGCAGGGGTAAGCAGATTAATCAATACAATCATACACCCTACAATTCGTATAACAGATATCATCACAGGTGGACAGGGATTGCGGCTTCGGCCGCAGCCGCTAAGAAACCGTCTCTTCTTCTGCTTCTATGCAATCGGAGGAATATCAGAGGAACAAAAAGCCCGTCCGCCCGTTGCGGTTCTTTTACCCCCTACGCTTCCATCCATCCGTCCTTCTTTAGGTGCGGATGCACGAATATAAATGTTACGCACATTGCAGTTGCACGCACGGCGGTGATAGCATTGCTATCAGCCAGTTGAAGTAGGTATCACACGATGCCGTCAAAAGAAGCTATCTCAATCTACGGATATCTACATATGTATGTATGTATGTACGGATATTATCCTCCTCTCTCCCCTCTCTACGGATATGGATCAGGGAAAGAATTCATGTGCGAGGCTTCGGTGCCACAATACCTAGCCTAACACAATCCATTGTTCCATTCACCCGCTTTCGAAATAAAAGTACCAAGAAAAATAACGGATATAGGAGAGACTATGAGTACCTAGGTATGAACTGACTGACTGACTTGGATAAAGGGCCTTCGTTCTGTATTCAAGCCCAGTCTTAACAGTCTTACTCACGTCTTACTGTCCGCCGCTACCTACACACGAAGAAAAACCCTCGTCTCTGGCCGGTGTTGCCTCTGCATAGCTTTCGCCTTCCTTTCTCGGTGCCTCTTCTGCCCGTTCAAATCTCTCCGGAACAGGGGTGCAGGAAGGGCGTGTGCAGATGGTTGATTGCAAAAGCTACGGACAAATCACGTACATCCACATGCATGCATATTCTCAAGACTTTTTGATCTTGTGTCTCTGTCCTCGTCGGCTCCATGAGACGCGTCGACGAAGACAGACGGACAAAACAGAGTATTTGACATGCTTGAAGAGTAGGACTATGTGCGGACACGGATAACTCTCCCGGGAACGACAAGCATCTTCCAAAAGAGCCTTGGATGTGAGCTGTTCTTTGCTCTCCCTCTTACTCACTCCATCGAGCTCACATCCGTAAAGCCATCTTCCACCCTCCACATGAGCCACATAAACAAACTGCGGTAGGGAGCAAACCTAGCCGACAGCTCCAACATATCCCTTTCCGACATGTACTTCCACTTATTACTACCACCACCACCACCACCACCACCACCACCACCACCCTTGGCCTTCTTAAGCTTAGCCACGTCCCTGCCGACAAAGGCAGCCATGCCCCTCTGCACCCCCAGGTCGCCGACGGAAAAGACATCCATCCTCTTGAGCCCGAAACAGGCAAACATCTCCACCGACCACCTCCCGAGCCCCCTCACAGCCACCAGCCTCTCCACCAGCTCTTCGTACGGCACCTCCCGCAGCATCTGCGCGCTCAGCTCCCCGTCCACGAACTTGGTCGCCAAGCCTTGTATGTACTCGGCCTTGCGCTGCGAGAGTCCGGCGGTGCGGAGCCGCTCCAGAGGACAAGCCGCCACCTCGGAAGGCGGTGGGAAGCGGCGATCAGATTCTCCGTCATCGTCGTTGAATAAGTTCACGAACTTGGCTTTGATCGATCGGGCTGCTGCTCCTGATACCTGCTGCGATATGATGCCGCTCGCTAGGCTTTCGAACGGGTCTACCTTCTCCGCCAGCCCCTGAGGCGAGAATATGTGACACGGGTTCTTCTCGATGAGCGGTCGTAAGCGCTCGTCTACCTTGATCAGGTGATTGCAGGCCTCTTGAAGTAGATTGTCAGTCGTCGTCGTCGTCGTTGGCGTCTTCGTCTTCGTCTGCGCTTTCGTCCTCGACGGTGACTCGGATCTCACTCGTCGGGACGTCACCAACCGCGACGTCTCCGGCGACACTAGCGTAGCATTCGTAGCCGTCGGGTCGGCCAACCGAGCGACCGTCTCGCGCGGTAACGTCCCGAGCTTCCTCGTGGTCGGAGTGACGGGAACGACCCGTTCCTCTTCTTCTCCGACTGCTTCTGGCGTCGATTCCCTCTTGCGCTTCTTCTTCTTCTCCTGCGGTCCGGGGTGGGGTGGCGGCGCCTTGAGTTGAGCGCTGATCCGAGACGATCGCCTAGGGACAGACATTGGTCCGAGGAACACTCTCCGGTGGGGGAATGGGTTTCGTAGTCTGGTGATGGACCTGAAGAGGGACAGTTCTGACATGTGTGATGGATCGACTTGTGACAGCTTCCAAGCTGTTGGTTGAGTCAAGGGGTTGTATGTCGTGACGCCGAGGACTAAGACTGAGCGTCAAGTCAGCCTACCCTATATCCTTCTTACTTCCGACGTCATGTTCTACATGACTCCCTGCGATCCTGATTAAGGACGCTTTCTACGAGGCCCTTTCCACTTTCTTAGAATCGGTTTCTGTCAAGTCCTCCATAAGACATCAAAATTTGAATCAAATTCAGAACAGAACATCTCCCAAGAGAGGCTTCGTGTGGACGAGCTCCAAGTGCCTGATCCTTATGGGACGGTCTCTCTACTCAGTTTCAAGGCGATGCAGTCAACCGTTGGATCTCCTTGGCATCAGCACGAGCTCAATTTCCAAATCTAGGTACGTATTCGTAAATGTGTTTAAATTGTGTCTTTTCCATCTTTCAGAATCTCTTCAAAGACTCGGTGGGCGTTGGTAAGTGTGACGCTCGTCGTCCTCATTCAAATTTGCTACACCTTATATACCCTTGTAATTTCCGATTCTATCACATACGGCCATACCTACTAGAAAACACGGGATCCCGTTCGCTCTCCCCTAGTTAAACTGGTAAGGGGCAGATTAGTAGTTGGGTCGGTGACGACCAGCGAACACCGGCTGCTGTATGTTTTTGTCTTTTTTTGCCGTCATAACTACTACTCATGATATTCTGGTAAAAAGTGTTCTTGTAATGTTCTATCTCTACGGGAGTTGTAATGCGGAATATTTCTTTTGGGTCGTGAATGATTCAAGCGTTCTCAAAATATAGCTCGGGCGAAGAGAAGTGTATACGTAGGCCTCTTCCGGCGATAACTCAGATCAATCACCACCACCTCCCTTTAACCATGTGGCCATCAATTTCCTCAGTTACCCAGACTATCTCTTACCTTTGACCTCCCGTGTTAGTCGATAAATAGCAGCTGTGAATGGTAAGACTTCGATTCAGCTCCACGGGTCAAAGTCTTGTTCAACATGTTTTTCCCACTTCACCTCGTCGTCCCTCTAGGTTCAGGATGTTAGCATATCGTGGCAGAGGATAGCTGACGGTAGAAAAGCTATTAGTGACGAGACTTACTTCCACGAGTCTCTGCTTGACAAAATCTTCGGGGATGCCCGCGCGAGTGGCCATTTCTGTCAAGGTATCCTTAAGGATCCAAAGGATCGGTTTTGACTCGCAATCCTCAGCCGGCTTCCCTTTACCTAGTCGACACTCGGTCCAGGAGTAGTCGGTCAGCCCATAAGCCCTGTCGGCGAGAAGGCACCGCATATTGCCCTTGCGAAGCCTTTCCCTCTTTTCCTCGGACCAAAACCCGTCCGGGAGACAGTTCTCGTCCGTCGGTATCGGCTCCTCCCGGAGAGGGATGCCAGACTCTCGAGCCTTCCTTCGATCGTTGTAGGACAGGGCTTCCTGACTGGTGAAGACGATACACCAGGGCTTTCCGCCGGAGGATCCGCAATGCCGTAAGGTGCCGCGGTAACTGATCCAAGTGCTTTGATCAGGCGCCTTCCATTCTTTCTTAGGCTTATCATGCCGGTGATTCCAGTAGAAGTGATGGCAGGACCCCGTCTGATGGTTCTAGGCGGTACCGTCATGGATGGATTCATCGCAAGACGCGAGGTCGGTGACGAGCTTGCCCGGATCATTCCCGCCTAGGCAAGTGATCCTGGCCCTTTCCGTACGAACATCTTCCATCCGGCACATGGATTTGTGGTCCCAACCTCGGCTCCGATATATGCCCTGTAGCGTTATGGCTTCTCGAAGCTGTGCCGCCATCTTGACCCAGTCGTCATCTTTCGATATCTCCGACGGCGGCCGAAAATACCGGCCCCCTTGTAGAGTCACGCACTGGACGATGGGAAGCTCGAGCAGGGATGAGAGGACTAGGGGCGTGATTTTCATAGTTCGGGCGTTGAGAGAGAGTGTTTGGTGCTTTTGTATTCCTTTGATGCTCGAATAGCGAAGAAGATTGACGTTTTGAAAAAGGTCAGAGAAGTGTATTTACGTATATGTAGTCTTGAATTGACCGAAAATACTCCCTCTCCCTTGCTCTGCAACCTTCAAGAAGACATATTCAGAGTTTGAATACTCTCGTACAGCTGTGTCGAGGTCCATGCTACGGTGCTACCGATGTGTTGAATAGTAGTATGGGCACGATCTGCCTAACCGATTGGCGTATAAACACACATATATAGGCTATTTGTGCAGTGATTGCCTCACGGAACCTACGTCTTGAAAGGTGCGTCAAGTCAAGCCGCCGCAACCGACTGGAGCCCTGGTTTCGGTCACAAGACAAACCCTTGAGGTTGCGTGACTCGATATCCATCGTCTCTCAGTGGGAAAGCCGGAGCCGTATGATATCGCCTACCTAGTACCTATGTGAGGATGAAGAGACACTTCATTTTGGTCACTGAGGAGCAGGTAGCTTTGAGGAGAGAGACTTACGGTTTGAGCCAACCAATTCATCAAGGCGAAGAAGATGGGTGATGGCAAGAGAGATTCATTACCCTACTCAAGTTATCTCCTATGGCGTACTAGAGTACAGATACACATAGAGACTCTCATCAGCAATAGCTCCATTCCCTTCCATTCTACATATTCCATGTCTTTAACAATAACAACAAGGAGACGACAACCGTCGATTATCCCTACTCTTAAGCCGAAGTCTTGGCCTTCCCTTTGCCCTTCTTCCGGGGCTTCCTCATGTCCTGTGGACGCAGTGAACATTGCTGATACCCAAACACTCCCACCTTATGGTCACAACCAAGTATCATGTCTCTCAAGACGCTGGCATTGATCTTCACCTTGCAAAGGAAAGTCTTCCTGCTGCAGGGTGCCTTCAATCCCTTGATATGGGGGTCGACGCTCGACTTGAATGGTTCCTCCATCTCATCTATGGCGCTTTTCTGCCTCTCGCGATCCTCCGGAGACCGCTCCTTTGTGTTCTGATCTTGAGTTGGCTGTCCGGAGGTCTCCGTCTCCTCTGTGCTCCTCACCGGACGTGAGAGCATCGTCTCGGCTCGTGTGTGGTCTGACTCGTTGCGCGCTGGAGAGCCGATCGCGGTCTCGGAGTCGGAAAGATTCACCAGGTTTTCGGAGGTGCAGTCAAATTCTTGGACCTAGAGAATCCCCACGAGTGGTCAGTACACAGGTTTGATAACCTTTGACGACTGGATCTGAAAAAAAAAAGAGACCGAGGAGTAAATTTTAGTAAAGTACCCTGATCTTCTCATAGTTGGTCGCATTGAACTGAGTGCAGTAAACTTGATCCTTCGTAACCAAGCACGAACCAAAGTCTACCGTCCGATCAGACGAGATGACCTTCTTTTCGAGGCAGAACTCCAGGCACGACAGGCGATCGGGGCATACGTCCGGGACCTGTCGTTTGATGAAAGATGTCGGTTCCGCCACTGGCGCAGCGAGGGCTGTCCCTGCAAGGGCCGCAAGGACGGCGAGAGCAGTTCTCATGGTTAGAGATTTGTATACGATTTTCGAATTCGAAGATAGGTAGGGAAAGTCAAGGCGGACTCTCGACGTTTTTGTAAGATAGGTGCTATGAGCAAGGGGAGATAGGCCTATATATAAGAGGCCTATTCGATATCTATGTACATATATCTATGGCTAGAAGTTTTCTATTCTCTTCCTTTCACAAATACGAAGTCTTCGTATAAAACGTTGCTTAAATTAAGAGAAAGAAGATCCGCGGAACCATTCAACGGGGCTTCCCCCCCCCTGTATAACTTGGCCGAAACCCGACGATTGGTGGATATGTTGGAATGGCATATCAATCTGTATGTACAGACTATTATTGTGTTATCAAGTTCGTCTTGATTCATGCTGTGAACGCGGGCTATAGCTTATACTTGTGTTCATCTTGTCACGATGTTTGTAGAAAAAAAAGCCATGTCCAAGACATACACCCAAGAAGCGAGCAGACCATATAGCAGTACTCATTTGGATGTGTCCTAGTAATAACATACATCCTATACTCAAAGGAACAGATACCTTTCCCCCCCTTTCCTTCACACACAAGGCCCTTAACAGGTTACGGATACGATACTTGGCAGAGGCTTATGGCTGGTGTGGTAATCATGCCATTCTCCAGGGGGAAGGGGGGCATCTGTCGGAATGTTTCGAACTTTACGATCTTGAGAAGGGTTAGAACCATGCATGGACGCTGCCGCGATAACGTTAGGGTGACGGTTAAGCCGTTCTAGTACTGGCATACCGCCAACACAAGTCGTCGTCATGTACGGATGCTGTGTTATTGCGCTAGGTCTTCTTGATATCGGGAGATACCTATCACAACATGTGTAGCACATGTGATGCGGAATATATCCCAACCCAGGGCGAGATCCATTTGTATGTATATCACGGATGCCATAGACCGTGTTCCGTCTTAAAAGGGTGGGATGTGGGATAAAGGGAAGGGAATACGGCAGTGTCTATCCGCATATGTACAAAGACACAGAAGTCAAGAGACAGCAGACCTCGACTAATCAACAGGCTCTCCCATTAGCAATTCAGGGTCCACTGACAAGTATGTGAGTATGTACGAATTGAGCTTCCAGGTGAGTCTCTCGAACAACTGCGGGCTTTGCTATCAGATGAGAGTGGCACCCCTGGCCAGGCGGGCGACCCGATGATGCTTCTTGGCAGCTCGACTCGACCTTGTGTGTACATATGTATGTCGAAGCCTGGGCTATCTGTAGAGTCGTGAACTTTCGCTACCTATCAAGGAGTGATCAGAAGTCGGTTGGCATAGCATCGAGCAGCGGTAGGCGGTGGTGACTATGCAGGTGCATTATGGAGGCAGATATACATGCTAGGCAGTCAGAGGCAGGTAGCCGGTAGAGAGAGATAAGAATTCTAGTATTAGTTTACGTCTGTCTGCCCCTGTTTCTTGAACTCTTTTTAGTAGGATGCAAAAACCTCTCTATACCAAAGCAGCAATTTTAAAGCTTCTATGGCCTGGAGTACGCTGTTTTGTACGTATAAGAGTGACGATGTTCGTTCAGGTTGGGAGCAGAACAGATATAATGTGTGTTTTGTACATGGCACTGGCGAGGAAAACGAGTTTATAGGCCATTGCTCACTATAAGAACTGCTTCCTGGAAAGAGAAAAATTTATCCAAAGGGATACCGATTTGTTCGCCTGCATCTAGATGTAGTTGGTCCTATCCGTGCCTACCTAGTCGAGGTTGCGGGAGATTTAGCCGAGTCCTTAGCAGGCACCGCAGTGTGTTAGGCAAGCTTCGATAGTACATAGTATAGACACGTATTTCAAAGGAAGAAGCTGGAGGTGACAGCGAAGAGTATCACCTAGCGATCCATTCACTACTATGCGTACGAATACTGGAAAAGGTCTTCTTCTAATTCCCTCTTCTGTTGCTTTTTTTAGAAGACCAGGTTGTGGCTGATGAGGGTGTGATGACGATAGATGAATATATGTGCGAATAGTAGCGCATACGTAATCACGGGCCTGCGGGGGGCATGGAAGACAACACACAAGGATCGACGCAATTGACACATGGCCAGCCCAACGAGGGGGAGAGCCCCCAAAAGACAGACAAGGCCTTGCAAGGGTCCAACGTCTTTGCCGTCTTTTTTCTTTCTTTCTTTCTTTCTCTCTCTCTCCCCACTGTCGAGTTCCGTTCTATCTATCCGTACACACACTATCCGTAGCGGTACATAAAATCGCCGTATACCTAAGCTTCATCTTCTGTACTCGATAGGTACTAGAAAAGACGAAGAGAAAGAGGAGAAAGATGGAAAAGAGAAGAAAAGAAAAGAGAGAAGAAATCTTCCCCCTCTCTCCCTCGGGCCATTGGGGCCATCCATTGGGGAACTCAAACCCCACCCCCTTTTTTCCCATGCTGTTAATGAAAGACACAAGTCAATGACACGACCTGATGCTAAATCCGGATCGCGCCGGTAAACAGATACGCTAAAGCTACCTTGTCTTCCCCAGCGGAAACGCCTCTCAACAAAGTTTCCCTCGTGTATCCGAAGCCTGTTAGGTGGGTCCTCAGCTACCAGGCCACTAGTACTCACACTACCACTCTTAATAAGGCGATGATCCCAAAAAAGTCTCGTCCATCCATCCACTCCTCCATCCACCTCTCTCATCAACGCCGCACGGCTCCCTTCGCATCGTGGCCTTGACACCGATTATTTTCCATTGCCACGCGCTCTCGTCGCGAGGCCTTCATTTTTCTTCTTCTTCTTTTCCTTCTGTACTCTACCATTATATCTGACGGCCGACGGTTTTTTGACTTTCCGACTTATTCCTTTTCCTATTCTTGTTCTTTCTGTCTCTCTTGTCCCTCTCCCTCGTCGACCAAGACAACCTACCTGCCTACTAGAGAGCTTCACGAACTTCAAGATCGCCGACTCGCTGTTGCCCGCTCCCCCGACGAGAGACCAAAAGGGGGAGGTGGAAGAAGGGGGGAAGATCGAGAATCATCCGCGTCGGCCTCTTGGCTGTCCTTTTTTTTCTCTTGTTTTCCCTTTCCCTTCGTCATGCTTCTTCCCAAGGGTGGTCTCAATTGGAAGGCCGCCAAGTCTAGGCTACCACCTACCAGAGCGCTCCTCAGCGTCGTTACGAGAAGCAGATTCCTGCTGCTAGCAGCCGTCGCCGGCGCCTTACTACTGCTATGGCGCGGAATCAGCAGCTCGGCTTCGGAGATGCAGAGGTGGGAATCTTGGCCGCTCGCCTCTTATTGCCCGGTTCGTCTCAGTGCTGACAGGTTAGAAAAAGCTTCTACTGCTGGGGTCCGTCGAAACCACCGATAGATATGTCGCAAAACGAATACGCGAGGTGGCATGCCCACATGCAGACGCCCGTCGTCTTCAACCATCATGCGCCTCTCAAGGTGGAGTCGACGACGATAGAACACGTCGACCTTAACCCCATCAAGTCGACGAGAAAGGCGCTCGTCAACGAGGAGAGGATTCTCATCCTCACCCCTCTCAAGGACGCGGCCCCCTACCTGTCGAAATACTTTGAGCTCCTCGCCGAGCTGACGTACCCTCACCACCTCATCGACCTCGCCTTTCTCGTCTCCGACTCCAAAGACGACACCCTCGCCGTCCTCTCGTCCGAACTCGACCGGATTCAAAAACGACCAGACCAAATACCCTTCCGGAACGCAATGGTGGTCGAAAAGGATTTCGACTTTCATCTGAGCCAGAATGTCGAGGAGAGACATTCGTTCGAAGCTCAGGGTCCCCGTCGCAAGGCCATGGGCCGGGCCCGGAATTATCTCCTGTCGGCAGCTATGAAGCCGGAGCATTCGTGGGTGTATTGGCGTGACGTCGACATCGTCGATAGTCCGGCCAAGATATTGGAAGATTTCATCGCCCACGACAAGGACATTCTTGTGCCGAGTACGAAGCTCCGAATCCCCGTCCTACCGCTTTCCCGATTTCGCTGACACGAGGGCCAGACATTTGGTTTCACCGGTACAAGGACGGCGTCGACATCGAAGGACGATGTGAGTCTTGGCGCGAGTTGCTGTTTGGATGTTTTTGACTGACGGGAGTGGTTTCACAGTCGACTACAACTCGTGGGTCGAGTCGGACAAGGGCCGTCGTCTGGTGCGAAGTCTGGACAAGGACGTGGTACTCGCCGAGGGTTTGTTGGCCCTCTCATGATCGAATCCGGTGAAAGGGCGACGGCTGACGAGAGGCTGGATGCAGGATACAAGCAGTACGACACCGGGCGGACGTACATGGCTAAGATGGGTGACTGGCGGGATAATAAAGACGAGGAGCTCGAGCTGGACGGCATCGGCGGGGTCAATATTCTCGTCAAGGGTGATGTGCACCGGTCCGGTAAGATTCTATTGTTATGCTTTTCTTCTGACGAGCGAAACGACGACTGACGGAAAAGGAGTTGCAGGCATCAACTTCCCGTGCTATGCTTTTCAGAACCAGGCGGAGACGGAAGGGTTCGCCAAGATGGCAAAGCAGGCCGGGTATCAAGTGTACGGATTGCCGAACTACATCGTGTGGCATATCGACACGGAAGAGAAGGGCGGAAACGCATGATTTGGGGGGAAGCTGTTTCCGAGCGGTGCCGGAACTTTCTTTTCCTTTCCCTTTCTCTTCTTCTTCTTCTCCTCTTCTTCTTTTTTTCCCTATTGTCTTCTTCTTCATCTCTTTTCTTTCAGAGCGAATTGTCTTTGGGAAGGGGGTTTGGGAAGGGCTGTATGTTTTTTTTTATCCCGTTTTGCCTCCTCTTCCCTCTTCTCCGTCTCGGTATGATTGGCACAGGCTTGAATTGGGGGGGGGGGAGGGAAACTTGTCCATAGTAGACGAACAGCCTGTAATTATTAGGTATCTAGAGTTGTGCTCTGCACGATTTCTTGGTCGACGACGAGTGAGGAAGGGAAGAGTTTTGACGTCTCTTGATGGGACGAGCTGGAGGTGATGTTTTACTGAACACTCCCTTGACTGAATGACTCTCTAGTCTCTGTGAGGTGATGCGTCGAATATCGAAGTCTTAGATACGACATGCACAAGGTCACGTGATGTTCGGCTCAAGACCGGCTAAAGTATCCGTAGTGCCCCTCCAAGCCAGGGTCATCCATCGTGCCTAGTAGGCGAGTACCTAGGTCGTCATGGGTCCCGCAATTACGTGGGCGACAAACGGAAAGGCTGCTGCCCTCAGACCGAGTTCCTGTCATCATCATTTTCTTGCCCCTCGACGACGACGACGACTACGACGACTTGGACGAAGCCATCTCGAGATCACAGGAGGGCTATTCTTCAGGTGAGTTAGGAAAAAAAGAAGAGTGCCCGAGGAAGGGAAAAAAAAGAAAAACATTGGGCTTACCAAGGTCCGGCGTCGACGGGGGCGGAGAGGATTCAAAAGAGGGAGGCGTCGAAACGGCAGAATTCGCTCCCTCTCCCTCCCCTTTATCTCCTCCTCCTCCTCCTTCTTCTTCTTCTAAAGAAAGCGAAGCCGAGGTGAGGAGAAGAAAGCGAAGCGAAAGGAATATCGGCCGAAGCAACCGGGAGGGGGTCGGCCGAAAAGCAAGAGGGACAGGAAGAGAATAAACGAAGAAGAAGAAGACAGGATGTGGAGTTGGTTCGGCGGCGGGGCGGCGCAACGCAAAGACGCGCCCAAGGATGCGATTCTCGGATTGCGATCGCATCTTGATATGCTGCAGAAGCGGGAGAAGCATCTACAGAATCAAATAGACGAGCAGCAGGCGATTGCGCGCAAGAACGCCAACAGCAACAAGAACGGTACGGTACTTTCTCTCTCTCTCTTTCTCTCTCTCTCTCTCTCTCTTCCTGTGGAGAAAATCGGTTGTGTTGATTGCTTTTTTTTTTTTGTTTCTGCAGCGGCCAAGGCGGCACTCCGACGTAAAAAGACGCACGAGCACGCGCTCGATCAGACGGTGGCCCAGATCGGAACGCTGGAGCAGCAGATTAACTCGATCGAGTCGGCCAACATCAACAGGGAGACGCTGGCGGCGATGGAGAAGGCCGGGCAGGCGATGAAGCAGATTCACGGGAAGCTGACGCCGGAGAAGGTGGACGAGACCATGTACGTTCTTTTTTTTTTTCCCCTCTTTTCTTTTGTTTCCTTTGGATGAACGGGAGGAAGAGCTCACGCGACTTGGGGGGTTTTCCAGGGAGAGACTACGGGATCAGAATGCGCTCAGCGAGGAGATCGTCACGGCGATTACGGGGGCGTCCATCACCGACCCGATCGACGACGTCGAGCTGGACGAGGAGCTGGAGGAGTTGCAGCAGGAGCAGCTGGACGAGGCGATGATCAAGACGGGGACCGTTCCGGTGTCGGATGCGGTGCACAAGATGCCGACGACGCCGGCGGCAGCGGAGCGTGAGTTTTTTTTTTTTTTCTTTTTCCCTTCCTTTGCCGCTCTGCTTCTCTTCTTTACTTGGGTTGACTGACCGTTTTTCTTTTTCACTCAAATGAATAGCTTCTTCGTCCAAGAGAAGGGTCCCCGTTGCGGCGGCTGTGGCGGAGGAAGAAGACGACGAGGAGGCGGAGCTGAGGAAGTTGCAAGCGGAGATGGCCATGTGAGGGGGGGGGGGGGGGAGATGCGAAGAGGAAGAAGAAGAAGAAGAAGAAGAGGAATAAGAAGAGGAAGAATGAGAGGAAGAATGAGAAAGAAGAAGAAGAAGAAGATGGAACCATGATGGTTCTCTTGTCCCCCCCCCTTTTTTTTTTCTTCTCTTCTTTCAGCATCTCATCCATCTCTTCTACCTCTCTCTCTCTCTGTGTGTGTGTCTCTCTTCTGGCGGCGTTGGCGTTTTTCCTTTTTCCTTTTCTTTTCACCCCTTTCTTCGTTGCATTGATGTCATGAGAAAATCCCATGTTTCTTGATATTATATATCTCTACCTAGCTTTTACATTTTATCCATTCATCCAACTTACGTTAGTACCTTGTCCTCTTACTTGACCTCCTACCCAGGTAGAGAAGAGAAAGAGAAAGAGAAGGAGATAGAGAGAGAGTAAGGAAGACGGAGAGAAAGATGGAGAGTGAAGCCTTTTATCTCTTCTGAACTGAACGTGGCTTTCAGGGGTAATGTATAACGTAGGCTGTAGGTGCTGGGCTGTAGGTGCTGGGCTGTAGGTGCTGGGCTGTAGGTGCTGGGCAGGGGAGAAGGGGTAGGGTATCCGTATCAGTATCAATGATCATACATACATACACGCGCTTATGTATGGAGCATGTGCCTACGCGAACGTCGTCGGCGCGTAAAGTGTTGCTTGCGCCTTTTTCTTTTTCCTTCTCGTCATCGTACATATGTATACGGATACAAAGATACTGATAGTAGTATATTGAGTATGTATATACCATGGGCTCTCTTACTTGTAGTACTATCTATAGCATCTTTTACTGCATGTAGGGATATGTACTATGTATGTGTGTATGTACATGAGTATGCGCGTGTATGTACCTATCTAATGTGTGTGTGTATGTACGGATACCATGCGGCATCTTGGTTCGGCAGCCAGTCAAGCGCAAGCGTAGCCGCCCGTCGGGTTCGAACGCACACGAGTTTAGGGGGGTTGTGTATGAACTGTGTTGGTTAAGAGAAGAAAGACAGAGAGAGAGAGAGAGGGGGAGAGAGAAGAAGAAAGAAGAAGAGGTAGAAGAAGGGTAAACGCGAGGATGGCCCTTGTTTGATCATGTCATGTCATGTCATGTCGTCTCTCTCCTACTTCCTACTCCTTTACCTTCTACTTCACCTTCTCCTACTCCTACTCCTACTCCTATTACCTCCTCTTCATCTTCTTCTTCTCTCTCTCTCTTCTATTATACTATTCCTTCTACTTTTCAAACTACATATCCATCTTCCCTTCTTAATTCATCTTCTATTTAAAACAAAAACCAGCACGTGAAGGGGGAAGGGGAAAACATAAGAAGTTCCAATGACACTATAAAGCAAAAGAACCATCACGATATCCTCTCTCCTCCTCCCACGGAAACAAAGACGGGAGAAAAGAAAAATGAACGGCCTCGTACCGCCCTGCGCGAGAGGCTGTTTCCAATCCTTTCTCAGCTTCAACTACGGCTCTTCTTCTTCTTCTTCTTCTTCTCCTTCTTCATCATCATTCTCCTCTCCTTCAGAGGATGACGACAAGCTACTATGCGCCAGAGAAGGCTCTTCGGAATACACCCTCGGCGAAGGGGCGGTGCAGTGCATCGTAGCGGAGAGGAGCGTTGGAAGCTGTTCAGCCGAGGAGGCGAGTCGTGAGTCCCTTTTTTTCCTCTCTTCTCCCCTCTCTCTCTGCTCTCTTTATATATAGTGTATGAGGATTGACGTTGGAGTCTCTTGGGGTATGACGATGGAAAAATGAAAATAGCCATGGTGGTGTATAGAGCGTTGAGGATGTGCGATGGCTTGCCCGGTGCTATCCGGCCTTCGCATCGGGTCATCACCGCTACTTTTCTCTTGCCTGATGGCTCTGGACCGGTATCGTTTCCCGTTCCTGCTACTACGAGGACGGGGGTGTCGTCGTCGTCTACGTCTACGTCTTCTTCTTCTTCTTCTTCTTCTTCTTCTTCTTCTTCTTCTTCTTCTTCTTCTTCTTCTTCTTCTTCTTCTTCTTCTTCTTCTTCTTCTTCTTCTTCTTCTTCTTCTTCTTCTTTCGTCTCTAGCTTCATCACCACTACTTCATCATCAACAGCAGCATCAACATCATCATCAACCCCCTCAACTCTCACCACAGAAAAAACATCCTCCTCCTCTTCCCCCATCTCAACATCAGCAACAACAACAACATCATCATCACCCTCCCAGTCAACCACAACCACCGCACTCTCTTCCTCACCAAACTCATCCACAGCAAGCCAACCACCACTATCCACAGGCCAAAAAGCCGCCATCGCCATCGGAATCCTAGGCCTCCTCTCCCTCCTCATCGGCACGATAGCCCTCTTCCGCCACTACCGCCGCCGCCAACGGAAACAGGCCAACCAGGGGAAACCCCCATCGTCAAGACAAAAGACGTCTCGTCATCATCATCATCATCATCAAAGTTGGGGCTACAAGGTTGAAGACGACAACGTCAACAACTCCTGGCTTCCTCTGAACCATGACCCTACCCCTACTCCTCCTCCTCCACCACCACCTCCACCACCACCGCCGCCACCACCACCAGCATCCGCCAAGCCCTATAGCCGCTCGAGCTGGCGTCCCAGCGCCATCGGCCTCGCCATCCCTAATAATCACCAGACCAGGCCCGTCTCCCGCTTACTGCCAGAGAGACCGGACGAGCAACATCATCGTCAACAGACCACCACCATCCCGGCATGGCCCCAAGTCCGGCTCGTAGAAGCCTCACCACCACCACAACCACAACCCTCAAGACAGAACAACAGGATAGAAGAAGAGGAAGAAGAAGAGGAAGAGGAAGAGGAAGAGGAAGAGGAAGAGGAAGAGGAAGAAGAAGAAAAGGAGGTGATGATGATGGCTCGCAACAACCTCCACCGCAGCGATAGCACCCTCACCGAATTCGAAGAAGACGACGGCGGTCTCGCCCTCGCCCTAGCCATCAACAACGCCAACGACGATGATCCCCGTCTCGGTGGTCCCGCAAGCGTCGTCGTCGTCGCCAACAACAACAGCGGTTCCGAGCCGCCAAAGTCCCCCTCCCCACCTCGGATCTGGAGACCTCCGTCAGGTTTACCTCAGTACTACGTCTCCGACCCTTCGGGGAACTGGGTCCTGGGCGAAGCCGAAGGCGAACAACGTCCCTCCCGCCGCCGCCGCTGCTCGCCTCCGATCTCGGCTCCGACTCGGAATCTGACTCCAACTCCGACCCCGACCCCGACCCCGGCTTCAGACCCAGACTCAGACCCTTACCGACGACCCCCTTCCTCCATCGACGTCACCACAGCCTTTAACCGGCCCAGCCCAATAACATCATCGACAACAGCGACGACGACGACCAAAATCCCTTCATACCCACCCATCATCCCCAACGGGCCCCGCGCCCAAGGGACAGTCCGGCACGGCAACAGACAACCACCACCACCACCACCACCACCACCACCACCACGACAACCACACCTCCAACCCGCCAACGCCAACGCCAACGTCAACGTCAACGACAGGTCAACCCTCCCCTCATCCTCGAGATATCTTCGTCCCCCTTTCCCCTCACGATACAACTACGATAACAACGACAACAACGACAACAACAACCCTAGCCATCATTCTCATCATCCTCATCATCCTCATCCTCCTCATCATCATCCTCATCCTCATCATCATCATCATCCTCCCCCCCAAAAAACAAATCAACCTCCCATCCCACCCCCCAAAAACGACCAGTCCCTCCTCTCCAAACGCCTCGGCTCCGCCCGCGCAGCCCGCATGGCCCTCGACACCACCGCGACGCCCTCCTCCGCTTCCGCTTCCGCATCCGCCCAGCGTCATCGTCATCGTCCGCCCCGACGAGATCGCTATTACGACTACGATTATGGATATCATCATCATCATCATCATCAATAATCATCACCAGTGACCTGGCTGCCTCTCTCTCTTCTTTCTCTCCTACTACTGTCTTCCAGTACTGTCTTCTACTGCCACTGTCTTCCACTACTGTCTTCCACTTCTGTCTTCTTTTACCGTCTTCTCCTTTGTTATTCTCACCATGTCCATACAGCAAAGCATGTCCATACACATCATACCCACCCCCTTTTCTTTTCTCACGAGGCCTCGTTGACCGAGCTCCCTCCCTCCCTCCCTCCCTCATCTCTACAAATAGACTACATCTCATGACTTGTATGACTTCTATCAATCAACATCATACCCTGCCAACTACAACCTTCCTCTCCCTCTTCATGTACTGTATAGACAGGTCGGTAGGTAGTAGGTACTAGGTAGGTAGGTAGGTAGGTAGCATCTCACTCGTAACCATTCTGTTCTACCCCTTTTACATGAAAAGCTGTCATAGGTTATTATACCCCCCCCCCCCGCCAGCCAGCTCACCTCCGCCGTCCAACCGCCTGCTCCTCATCGCCACTCTCCTCTTCCACCGTCTGACTCATGACGCACTCCCTTTCCCCATATCGACCGTCTTGTCCCATCGACTCGTCCGCCGTCTCACTGCCCTCGTCCGTCCGCCGCGTCGTCCGTGCCGACCGCTTATTGCTTCGTCCTCGTCCTCGCCCTCGTCCTCCTTCCCCTTCCCCTTCCCCTTCCCCTCCTCCTGCCGTCCCCCGCAAAAAGTCGCGCGCGTCCCTCTGCAGGTCGCTGAGCTGGTCGTCCAGCGCCTCGAGCCCTTGGTCCCACGCCTCCCGGTTCAGGTCCGCGTTGGCGTCGATGAGCTTGTTCTTCTTCCGTATCTCCTGCCACCGGGTGAGGCCGCCCAGCTCGAGGACGTTCATCCGCCGCTTCTTCCCCGTCGGGTTGCCGATCATGCACGGCTGCCACGCCCGCTCCTCCTCCATCATCGCCCGCGCGTCGTCCGGCATCGACGCCCGCCGCGTGCTCGACCGCCGCCTCACCTCCACCAGCCGGTCCATCGCCTCCGACTTGCACTTGGGTATGATCTGCACCTCCGCGAACCGCACGAGCACCACCAGCAGCATCAGCGTCAGCACCATCAGGATCCCCGCCACCACCCCCGTCGCCACCTGCTGGCCCAGCGTCCGCGTCACGAGCCCGCCGAGGGCCGTCGCCCCGGCCGCCAGGATGAAGGCGAGCCCGTGGATCGCCGCGAAGCCGGCCGTGACCCGCGGGAACGACGAGTAGTTGGTCCGCTTCTGCGTCCTGCCCGACGCGTCCCGCTGCCGTCCCACCATGCCGGCCGACAGGTCCGAGCAGTCAAACGTCTCCATCACCAGCCCGTTGCACTCGGCGATGGCCAGGCACGAGAGGAAGCCGACGGCGCCGGCGAAGACCGTCGGCACCGCCACGTGCATCGGCGGGCCCGACGACACCGCCGCGTAGCAGATGCCCCCCAGCGGCAGCAGCAGCGCGAACAGCGTCCGCCGCACCAGGTGGGACGACCACGCCACCCGCCGGTTCAGCGTCGCCAGGTTGCTGTTCATCTGCTCCACCCGCGACCGCGAGAAGACGTTGGCCTTCTCGAACGGTATCGCCAGGCAGGCCCCCGCCGCCACCGAGCCCACCAGGAGCCCGACCACCGGCGACCGCAGCTGGTACAGCCGCGACGACAGCGAGCCCAGCAGCACCATGATCAGCACCACCTGCGCGTAGATCCAGGCCGAGTAGAGCGTCAGCACCGCGAACCCGGGCTGCCGCACCATCTCCAGCGACAGCGCGACGCCGTGGTACACCTCCTGCCCCCACCACTTGGGCCCCGTCTTGACGCGGTGCATCATGATCTCCCCCCGCGCGATCCGCCGCGAGATGTCGCCGCCCGTCCTCACCTCGGCGATCGACCGCCGAAAGGCCGACCGCCGCACTTCCGGGCACAGCACGTTGAGCAGCAGCACCACCGCCAGGATGATGATGCTGACGTAGAAGCCCCACGCCGGCGGGTAGTTGTCGATGATGCAGGCCCCGACCAGGAAGCCCACGCCCAGGGACCCGATCCAGCACCACGTCCAGATGCCGATCCAGGCGCCCATGCCGCCGCCGTGCCTCCGCGCGTCGTACCGGTCCACCACCTCCTGGTGCGGGTTGACGCTCATCAGCGACGCCCCGAACAGGTCCAGCAGCGTCGAGTGGAAGTTCATGCTGGCGAACCCCAGCGCGGCGCCCATCAGCGTCCGCGACACGAGCAGCATCGTCCTCCACGACCGCGTGTTGGTCAGCCTCTGCGAGTTGACGGCCAGCGCCTGCGGGAACAGCAGGGGCATCGCCAGCACCAGGCTGAACAGGATGTACGGCTTGCGCCCGTGGAGCAGCGGCAGGGGCCAGAGGAACAACGTCGGCACCGCGAGACCCAGGAAGCAGCCCGTGTTGCCGTGGACCGTGGCGTGGGACTGGTCGATGATGTAGTACTGGATCGACGGCACCAGGCCGGCGTAGATGCCGAGGATGACACCCACCAGCGCCGTGCTGATGCACACCACGGCCGCCACGAACCTCTTGCGGATGGGAGACCAGTCTCGCGCCGTCGGCTGCCTCTTGCGCGACTTGGCCAGGTTGAACCCGGCCGCTCCGCGCAGGCTGACATGGGACCGCCGCCGAAGGCTGATGCCGTGCCCGCTGCGCATCGGACGGCCGGCGATGTCGCTCTCCGGGAGAGCTTCCGCCTTTTCTTGCCCTTTGTCGGGACCGTCATGGCCGGCGCTCTTCTTGGTTGGCGGGTGGCGATGATGTTGGTCAGGGGGGGCGCCCATCCCGTGCCCTTTCGAGCTTCGATAGCCGTCATTACGCGTCAGTCCGGGGCGAGGCTGCCTTTCGATGGCTTCGCTAGTCGTCGCTTCCGACGTCTGCGCTTGATCTTGGTGCGCTACGGGGTCGACGCACGCCGTCGTCTGCTTGCTGGACCCGCGATGGGGGATCTTGGGGGAGACGAGCGTCCGGTCGGCTTCGTGAGGGTAGTCTCTCATTTCTCTCATTTCTGTGACGTCGCCTTCGCCCGAGTAGCTCTTGAGGATCTCGTGCAGCCGTGGTCTCCTGGAAAGGCCCGAGTAGGTTGCCGCATGTCTGCACTTCGGCCGCTTCGCCGGCGGCTCTTCTTCTTCTTCTTTCTCGTCGGGCCGGTCGACAACCTGCGCAGCAATGGAAAGGGCTTCGTTCAGCAGCTTCTCCAAGTCACTGACGGTGCGCTTGAAGCCGTTTCCGTCAAATCGCGTGCCTTTCTGCACCGACTTTTCGCTCAGGCGACGAGCCGACCGGATGGCAGAAAGCAAGTTTTCAGAATTCCTCCTCGTCACGGGCGACGAGGCTGAGCCCTGCTCGGGTCGCTGCGTGAACTTGGCAGTGTGCGATTCGCGATGTCTCAAGACGTCCTTGAGCCACTGCACGGTGCGCTTGTAGTCGAGGAGGGACCCCAACGACTGGCTACGGCTCTTGGGCTCGTCTTCGTCGCCCCCAAAGGCGGTAGGGCGCTCTTGCTGAGCTGCCTCCCCCGTGTCGGCCACCCTCACTTTGGACACGGGATGATGACGTGCGTCCATCTCGAACATGTGCTCTTGGAAGTGAGGGCGGACCTTGGAAATGGGAATCGGCGCATGTATGACGAATTCGGCTGAGCTGTCGGTCGGCTGCTGTCTTGAACCCTCCTTTGGCGGCGCGGCACCGAACACAGCTGTAGGGACAAAACCCTCAGCGTCCTCCTCGACTGCTTCATCTTCAGGGCCCTCGGAAGAAAGCAGTGGACTGGTCCCTTCCGCCCGTTGCGGGAAGATGTGACTTTCCGGGTTCTCAGGAAAGGTGACCGACGGCTTGCGTTGGCTGTCACGCCCATGGGCTGCCTGTTGATCACCCTTGGAGGGCGCAGCAGGCCCACGGCCACATGCGCTGATGGAGTGAGTCTGCAGTCGCTTCTGCATGGGATACTTGTCGTCGACAGAAATCGAGTGTCTGCCTGGAACCGATGTCAGGGGCACTTTGGCGTTTCCCTTTCCTTGAAGCTCGCGAGCCGGGTGCGCGATGAGGGCCACGTTCCTGTCCTCGGCACGTGGCTGCCCAGGGACTTGACATCTCTCGCATCGATCCAGGGCGGCTTGCGATGGGAAAGCAGAAGGCACATCCGAGAAGGCCTGCGCTTTCGGACAGTGGTGATGCATATGCGGGAAATTGGTTGCATCAAAGGTATCGTCGTCAAAAGGCCTCACCTTTGCGATCGGAACGTGCAGTCTTTGGTGATAATGTGACTCATCCGAGGCGTCATCGTCTTTGGAGCTTCCGTTTGATGACTCCCGTGCTGGGCTTCGGGAACTAGCCATGGGACCGACTTTGTGGTCGTGGCCATACGGGGATGCCTCGTGGGACCCTGCTAGAGAGGAATAAAACGGACGAATCTTGGACGCAGATGAGTTGTAGACATGTCCCGGCGAGGCGAGCGGCTCTTCGCCGTCCTCCGTTCCCATATTCTGGGCCATGGGCTGGACCTTTGGGTGACGGCTGAGAAAAGACGGGACCTGTGAAGCGAGCGAATCGACCATGATCCGCAGCGGGCTGTCTTTCGAATGGGTGTCGAAGGCATCCTGCAGCGAGACCGCCGTCGACGAGCCGGAAGCAAAAATCTCCTCATGCTCAGTCCCACCAGCGTCCTCGGCCTTCACATCGATCGGGCCGACCTTGCTGCGCGGGAAACGGTAGTCAAGCCGTCCATTGGCTCCAGACGCAACCATGGAATGGGCAGGATAGTGATGGGTAGCAGGGCGGACTTTGGAAAGGCGGCTGTGACCATGGTGAAAGAAGCTATGGTTCGTGGCAGGCTGATCGGCCGCAGGGCTGCCCGTCCTTGATGACCGCAAGAGCGCCGTCTCTGTAGAGGACGACCGCCGAGCATCTGAAGACGCTTGATTTGGACCTGCAAGCTGTCGGTGAAGATTTGGTCGGTCAGGCTGCCGAAGGGGGCGGTTCAAGGAGCGGTCAGACAAGAGACGCTCGACGGCGGAATCAGGAGAAGACGGAGGGCTGGGAGAGGCCGACGGCTTGTTTTCCGTCGAAGATAGCGAAACCGGGAAAAAAGCCTGGATCGGTTTGGGCATCTGCTCACGGACCCGAGGCAGGAGAGGCACGTCTCCGTCGACAATGATGGGACCACTGGTCGACGTCTTCAACAGGTGATGCCGAGGCCCGTCGGCCCTCCTCGCTGCCGGAGCATCGTTGTCCTTGTCACCCTCCCGCAGCAAGGACATAGAAGGGCGGCCACTAGGGGCTGGCGTTTTATCGAAATCGCCAGCGTCCATGTCCGCGTCCGGTAGGGGCTTCTAGGCCAGGGTGTGAATGAAGAGCGAGTTGAACATGGCTATTTGTCTCGACGAGCTTCAAGAAGCAAGAGTACAGAACTCAGGCCATCGACGGCGAAGGAGAGAGAAGGGGCCGGGACGAGCAAGAGCAGGAACTCGTCTCGAGCAGCGCAGCGAGAACAGTAAAACTCTTCACGGCCGAGTCTCAGAGCCGGGAAAAGAGAATTTTGTCACGGCCAGGTTTCAGAGCGACGTCTTGAGCCGGGCCGGCGGCTATATGATTGAGGTGGTGGTAAGATATATTTCAGAAGGGCGTATTTGGGAGAGAGAGTATCGAGGGAAAAGGGACCAAGGACAATGATACAGGAGAAGAGGGGATGGCGTCAAGATCTTAGATAGGAGTAAAAGAGATGAGGTCGAGCAGCGTGAAAGCGAGCCAGAGCCAGGGGTAAAAGAGGCGGAAGCGGAGGAGGAGGAGGACGGAGACGAGGATAGCAGGAGCCTTGTCCAGGCGTCAACTCCCAAGGAACAGCCATGGCCGAAGAAAAACAAGAAACAAGACGGAGAAGAGGGAAGCAGTAAGCGGCATAGAAGAAAACGACACAGATAGTAGACAGCAGGCACGACTAGACACTGCCGCCTCGACGAAGTCGTCGGGCGAGGGAGTGGCCGAGTCGAAGTCTAGGACCCAGGAGTCCGGCGACTGCTATCCGTAGTAGGAGAGGTAGATAGGTGCCTTACGTAAGTGGGAGAGGCAAGGTAGTAGGCAGCCCGGCTGGAGGTTGCGGCAAGCACGTCGGACACGCCCTGCCCGTGGCCCCTTCCCCGCGTACCTCGTTATGGCGCGCTATAAGCCAGCGAATCACCGACCGGCGGCTGCTAATCGTACCTTCCCTCTGTTCCTACCTAGTTCCGTACTACCCGTGGGACGGCGTAGATTCCTAGCCTGAGTAAGTGTGGGGATACATGTCTATTTTTATACTGGCCCGGCCCCCTCCCGGCCCCCGCAATCCCGGCTCCGCCGCCGCCCACCTCGGGCCGGCGCATGAGGCTACGGCAGGGAGGTGATTGCTTACCTACCTAACTAGTAGCTAGGTAGGTATGCATTTAGTTGCTCACCTGGATTGATGTTTTGTTGCCTCGGTAAGTTGGTAGATAGGTAGGTAGGGAGATAGGTGGGCAGCTGGGTAGGTGTATAGTATAGTTCTTTCTCCTTACCTACAACTTAGAGAATAGCAAGATACTCCTTATAGTGCAACATCCATTCCTTCTATGTATATGTCTATTCTAAGTACTATCTAGGTAGGCGGTATACCTCAGCAGTCTGCGTATTCCCAACTACTAGGCTCTAAGCCTTGGGTAGGTGTATCCCGCGATGCAAAATGACGATGATGAATTTGGGACCAGCCCCGCGCTCTATCAAGTTAAACAACGGCTCTGCCACGACGACCAGCGCAGCGGCCTTCCACAATGTACATGCATAGATACAGGAAATGACAGAAAACAGACAAAATGTGCCTAACAGAGGCCACGACGATGACATGCCAAGTCTCAACGACAACAAACGACAAAGGAAAAAGGGGGGGGGATCCTTTCAGGACACATTATGATGAGCTCGTCACACCAGCTTCCTTCAGAAGTCGAGTCCCCCATGCAATCTATCTATTCGACAATGTGAAAAGGCAAAAGAAAAAGGGGGGAAGACAAAAAAGTAGTCGAACAATGGTGGTACAATCGTCCACGGACGAGGCGTTGGGCGATGATAGGGCAAAACAAAAGCTGAAGCGATCCAGGTTCTCTATATATGTTTTTTTGGTGTTTTGTTATTTGGCGGCCTATTCGTGACGGAGTAGTATCATGATTGGTGTTTCGAATAACGTGTAAATGACGAAGTCGTAATGAATTGATGCAAGCAGTAGAGGAAAAGCAATGGTCAGACCGGACGGGAGGGAAAGAGAATGCTCTTCTTCCCCTCCCATCCGAGGGAAACAGGCGAAAAGCGACGAAGTAACCGGCGGTAGAAGACGGTGGAGCGTATCGTAAAGGAGTCAGGCAATTAAGAGGAACCCACGGCCGGCACAGAGATATAGACAACACCTCCTCTTCACCGATAGTCTCGACGACCAGAGCCGGCGGCGCTGTGGTATCCCGAGTCGGAGTAGTTGTAAGACGAAGCGTGCTGAGCGCTCCGGCTCGCATGCCGGCTGCAGGCATATCCGACGTAGACGGTGCGTCTCTCAACGCCATGACGGCCGTACGACGGGCAACGGTCAACGGCGTGTGTATAGTACAGGCATTTGCAAGCAGCGTAGACTTCGACGATCTGAAAACACATGATGGGCGAGTTCTTCTTCTTCTTTTGTTGTGGTTATCGTTCTCCACGGCGAGGAGAAGGAGAGGGGATGAAGTGATGTGTCAGTCGACGAGAGAGAATGGCGTATTGGTCGAGAGAGAAAGAAAGCGTGTATCAATGGAGTGCGGATGGATTAATAGACGTCGAGATGAGTAGGTAGGGAGGTAGGCAGGCAGGTTGAAAGGGAGGAAAGGTGAGTCTTTTATACAAGAAGAGAGCAAGAAAGAAACAGAGAAGAACGAAGATGAAAAGAGGAATGAAGAAGGAGATTGAAGACGGCGAAGAGAGCAGAAGAGGCGTCCAGCCTTATAGGGCTCAACTCGACAAGAAGGCGACTACCGACACGCCTTCGTCACTCCCTCCATCGCCAATCGAAGGCATCAGCATAGCCAGCAATCACATAGGCCATTTCCCTTTACCGAAGTCTGACTAACAAACAAAGCCCCTAGGGATGCAGACGACTTCGCCGAGAAGCTCTTCTCTCGCAAACATGGGTAATATTCTTTTTTTTGTTCCCCTTGCCCGTCCCGGACCGAAATGGCCGAGAGTGAACGGTTCTCAAGGCGCAGCAGAAAGCAGTGCCAGAATCGGTAAGAAGAAAGAAGGAAAAAAAAAAAGTGAAAAAAGCAGAGGAAGAAGAGGCAGTAGAGGAAGGAAGACGAAGAAGGCAAACGAGGTGTAAGTTAGTGCGGCAATGCACCAATCTGTCTTTGACCCGGGGGCGGGGGGGGGGGAGGGGTGTGCGGAGGCAGAGGGGGGCGTGTAAGAGGGCAGAAGAACAGAAGAAGAAGACGAAGAAGAAGAAAAAGAAGAAGAAAAAGAAGAAGTAGGAGAAGAAGTGAGTCGACTGTTGGGGGCCTCCCGCTCACTGCCCTGTTGTTCCATCTTGGGTTGGCAACGAAGACGAAATAGAAGCTGACTGCCCTATGGCCTCCCCCACCTTCTCCTCCAAGGAAGAAGACGGTTTTGCATGTTGAATAGATCCATGGGATTGATGATGTGTATGAGATAGAAGAGAGAGGTAGAGAAGAATACGTAGAGAGAGAAGAGAATTGGGAACTGAGGATTGGTGGTGAAAAATTGGCTGTGAGAAGTTGTTCGGTAAGCCCAAGTTATGTAAGTCAGGAAGGTGTCGTCCTGAAGTGGAAAATCTCATTATCGATAAGAAACCGAAGCTAGCTCCCTTGAGCTCTAGGCCTCACGGATGGAGTAAGGATAGGGGTATCTGTCCCACTCCTACGGCCTACCTCTCTCTCTCCCCCTCTCCCTTTCCCCGCCAATGCCAATGCCTCTCCCCCCCCCCCTTGGACCAGTTCCCTACAAGGCAGAAATATAAGACGAAAAGAAAGGATCAGATGACAGACAACCTACCTACCTACCTACCTAGGTAGGTAGTGCCTGGTAGAAGGGTGTCACTGTCAGTGTGACTCACACACCCCGATCCTAATGCCGTCCGTCTCAACGTCTCGGTGCTAAAAAAGCACTACTAAGCAAACTACACCACGACCTTGACCACGAGTCGACGATTATGATCACCACGCCTACCTACCTACCTATCCGACCGAGTCCTATCCTCATAATATCGTATCGTGATATATTCGTCAATGCCTTCGCTCTTCCTCTTCTTGCGCCTCCCTCGGAGATGGAAAAGAAAGAAAGGAAAAGAAGAAGAAAAAAAATAACATGCGCCCCTCTCGCACCGAGCAAACCGGTCCCTCCTTCGGCCCGGCATTCAAGAGCATATATAAAAAGAAACCACTCGGTCCGGGGCCCGGGGCAAAAAAAAATGTTCCTATTAAGAAAGGATCTTACATACACCGGAATGTTTCTACACCGCGATGCGAAGAATAACGAGCCACCAACCTCTAACACCTTTCGTGATTGCTTTCCCTCTTTCTCACTTTTTTTTTTGAATCTGGAACTAACAAGCAGATGCACTACGCAAGACGAACAAGCAATTCCCCTAGCATCCGTAGTCTTTCCACTTTTCTACCTGCTCATTTTCTACAAACGCCCCTCGCGTAGCGGCGTGGGAAGCACACGAGGGCAGAGCCTCTCAGCATCTGGTAGGATACTTTAGACGGAAAGATGAGTCGTAGATGAGTCCGGCGTGGATGAGTCCGGGTAGGGAGAAGTATCCCAGGAGAGCCAAATCGTGCCCGTCCCCGTCCCTCCCTCACCGCAATCTAGGTAGTTATCCAAGATACAAAAATAAACCCAAACTGGGGAAACAAAAGCAACTAAAACGGGAGAGAGAAGAAGAAAAGAGAGAAAGAACAAGGCAGACAAGAAAAACGCAGCAGGAAAAGAAAGGAAAAAGAAAAGAACCATCATCAACTAGGTAGGTAAATCAAGCTACAACGAGCGAACAACTCCGTCCGCGATGCTGACAAGTAAAAGAGAAAAAAAAAAACCCCCCAACGATCGAAAGCTACGGACACGCCCTCCCCCCTTCTCTCGAACCTGCTCTCCAAGCTCCCCTTCCTTTCCCTCCCCCAATATCCTATCCTCCCCTCCCCCCAAAAACCCACGTTAACGCTATTCTTATTCGTGTATTTCCTCAACTGGCGCTGCCTCATTCCCCCCCCATCCCCGTTTCTCCCATCTCGGGCGGAATTGGACGGGTACATGTGTAGGCAAGAAGCTCCTAGCATCCGAAAGAGGAAAAAAAAAAAGACGCCCCTCTCCTACCCTCCCTGTCATGAATCGGCATGCGTGTCTAACACTGCCCTCCCTCCCTCCCTCCCTCCCCTTCTAACCCTTGCCCCAAAACTAGCGGGTTTGCCTCTTCTTACACACCCAGATTGTGGTTTTTTTTTTCTTTCTCTCCTCTACCTCTTTTCCCTCTCTTATTATCATGAAAGAATTGTCCTACGATACGTGTGGAAAAAGGTTACCAAATAATGAGCACCTTCGTTCGCGAATCTTTTCTTAGACGCGGTCCGAAGAAGCTTTTTTTCTATCTGGCCCGTCCGGGTACGGAGGAGGTGGAGCCCCACGAGCTAAAAACAACCTCCAAGCTCTCGGAATATTTTCACCAACCCACATCTTCCTCGTTAGGAAAACGAAGAACGACGCCCTTTCTATTACAAAAGAAAAAACGTAAAAAATCATGATGAATACTAAATGAAATGGGAAATGGGAAAAGTCCTCCTTGTTGCCATTAATAACATTTCCCCCCCCCCCTAAGCATCAGGCACCACCACCCGGGGGGGGGGGGGGGGGGGGGGGGGGAAAAAAGGGAGGGGGGGGGGGGGAGGAAGAGAAGGGGGGGAGGGGGGGGGGGGGGGGGGGGGGGGGGGGGGGGGTAAAAAAGGACGGAAGGATGATGATGAAGAAGAAGGAAGGGAAGGGGAGAGGGGAGAGGGGAGAGGGGAGAGGGGAGAAGACAAGGGCCAGGAACCCGGTG